>JAVXUM010000011.1:14524712-14537186 GCA_035590655.1 Pouteria glomerata | reverse complement strand
AAGTTATGTAATTTTTTCTAAAGTTGTAATAGGTATGAATGTGTAAAAAGTAATAGAGAATTTTAGAGTTTTGGAGAGTTTTTCAGAGTTTTTCAAAACTATTCAGAGCTCCAAACAACCCCTTAATTACAACTTTAGTTGAGGTTAGGACCTCAATTGAGATAATCCCTATTCAATCTACTTTTTAAGTTGCTCTAGTCTTATTATATGTGCTTATTCTCACTCCGCGGCAACCCAAGAAATATAAGAAAACAAAATATACAATATTATTTGAACTAAAGATATGCTCTATAAACTTTGTGTCTTGAAATAAAGCTATTATGGTGTTTGCTTAAAGACAGTCTGAGTACAACTAAATCACGGTTTGACGTTTTAACTTTCATTGAATTATTAAATATTTAGTGTATCAGTTTTACATTTGATGTGATATTGCCAACGCTCACAACTGGCTTAAGTAGTCATTTTTTTTCTTTTCCAGTTATTTTTTTGAGTGATTTTTTAGCTCTTTTAAGAAATTTTTTTTTTTATTTTTATTTATTTTATTTCAAAAACACTATACTTCTTCACATTATATTTGATAACACCCGGTAGTCAAATGCTATTGCTGCCAAGTAGGACCTATGTTTTTCTAAAATATATTATCTTGTAAATTTGGTAAATTATTAATTTACCAAATTAGTCCCAAGTCGGGACTATTCGAAAATATTATTTAATCGAGATTATTAATTTATTAATGTTATACTGCAGATACCAATACTGTGTCGATATCAATGGCTCTCAGCTAACCAAGACGTACTTTATTAAATTACATATTTATAAAGAATATATATATACACATATATATATATGTTTTTACTCTAAAATATTTTACTGTATTACTTAAATAGTTATAAAATACAAGTTATAAGTACTATGTTAATATTTATTAAACATAATTAATTTTTTGTATTTAACATTTTACTATGTAAAGTTGGGTGAGGAATATGAGAAAATTAACAATATTATTTATCATTCTTGATATTTTAAGGTTTAAGATGTAAAAAAAGATAAAATAAAAATATGAAATTCTAATACAAAATACCAAAAATTTTAAAATTATCTATACTGTTCAATATCGATTGATACTGACCACTATTAACTAATACAAATACTAGCAAAGGTAAAACTAGCACTGGTATTGTGAAGCAGTTGGCCCCAATAAATTTTTTTATTATATGTATTTATTTTTGCATTATCCCATATAATTTATTAATCCATCCCATATAATTTTACTAATTGACCTCAATTGTTCACTGGTAATTATTATTTCTCTAGCACACTCAAATGTACAATGCCAATTCATTGTTAAAATTATCAATTTTATTAAAATAATTTTAATTTTCTAAAATTATTCTTTTAAATTTTATTATATTACCATAATTATTTTTAAAAAATTTATTATAAAAATATACTCACTTCCTCACAAGATAGTATATAAATTTTACCCTTAATAGTTAAAAGCGTTAGTTCTGCGCCTTAATATTTTGGTACGATGAGAAACACATATATAAAGGAATTTTTATCAAAGTAAAAAAAAAAAAAAAAAAAAAAAAAAAAAAAAAAAAAAATAGAATATTGAAGAATTAAAAGAATTTCATCTAAAAACTAGAAATGACTCCTTTATAAATTGAAGGAGTCCTTTATATACGATTTCAGATTTTTTTTACAAAATTTGGATGAAGAAATAAAGAACTTTCAAAGTTTGGAGTAACGGAAATTAAAGAAAGATGAATACTTGAACTAGAAGATTAACTCAGATGAATAGACAAATTGGACACATGTTAACATATGGATGATATTGAAAGATTTAATTGTTCAATTTTCATTAAATTTTAATATAGTAAATCAAACTTTCATATCTACAACTTTTTCGAAGGGAACGTTTTGTGGATCCGAAGTTAAAATGTCCAAAAATGAGTTGAAAAATTAGTCATTACAAAAGAGATTTTAATTCTAAATTTAGGAACTAGTCTTGGTTTCTTTTGACATTAACTCATACTCTACAGTTTTAAAAATTTTGATTTTTGGTGTGTGAAAAGAAGATTCATAAAGTTACAACTTTTATACTTTAAGTTTCTTTGAGTTCCAAAGCATTATGGTGAAACAATTGTCTTAATTGGAAACACAGATTCAACTTGTCAAGAAATACTATTTGGAGCTAGTCTCGGTTTGAAGGCTATATCTAAAGATCTAACCATTAGATGAAACTCAAATTTGATCAGATGATAATTGACTTACATATCTACAAAGTCATTATTTTGAGGAAATGTTATACATGAATGTTATGAGGGTGAAAAACGATCACCAATTTATTTCAAAAATTTAAAATCTTAAAGGCAACATTGGAAGCAAGGAAATTCAAATCCTTTTAAGGGAAAAAGTGTCTTTTTACTTAGAAATGGCCATTTGGAAATTTTTTTTTCTATAAATACAGCCTCGAACTCAGATTCAACAAGAAAAAGAAACCAAGAAAGAAGTGCTTACAAAGATAAATAAGAAAATTTATCATTTTGCAAAGATAGAGTAATATCTTTCTACACTTGTACTTCATCTTTCATATTCAGCTTATGAGAGTTTGTTTTTTGATTTGATTGAATTTTAAACTCATCATTCTTATTGTAAGAAGTGAAAATTTAAAACTCTCTTAATTTGTGAGAGTTTGGTGAGTTCTTGTTGGTTTTGATTCAAGTGTCAAAACTGAAACAATAGATTTTTTTTAGAAAGACTTATAAAGAGTGATTTGGGGATAGAATTACTTGGTGTAAATAATTTACGGATAGAGTAAGCTACCGTGGAAAAAGCTCTTTAAAAAATAATGAAGAAATCTCGAGGAAGGCCTTGAGGAGCGGATAGAGGCAATATTAAAGTTGAACCACTATAAATTGATTATGTTTGCTACTCTTTTCTTTTCTTTATACTTATTGAAATACTAGCACTCACTTTTTTTTTTTCACAAAGATTGAATATTTTTTAAGTGTATTCCATATTTGATTATCTTTTTCATTTTGATATATTATTTTAGGAATTGAAATTTTTATTTGCATATTTTTTTAAGCAACCTTATTTACCCCCTCTAATGTTGCTATTTAGGACAACAATTGATATCAGAGCAAGGGCTCTTATTATTATTTTTTTTGAACTTAACCATTTAAGAGATAAGATCATGGCAACTGCTTTTGGTGCATCCACTTTTGAAAGCCAATCGAGTTACCAGCCCCCTTTATTCAATGAAACAAGTTATAATTATTAGAAGGCTATAATGAGAATTTATGTTTGAGCCATTGATTATGAATCAAGGAATGTTATATCTAATAGATCCTATATTCTTTTTAAAACCATAGATAATAAGATTGTTCCTAAATATGAAAGTGAATGGACCGAAAGTGATTAAGCTACAGTCTAATTAAATGCTAAAGCTATGAACATGTTATATTGTGCACTTGATTCTAATGAGTTTAATAGAATTTTTACATGCGAAATTGCTAAAGAAATTTGGGATAAATTAGAAGTCACTCATGAAGGTACCAATCAAGTTAAAAAAATCTAAAATTGGTATACTTGTTTATTATTATGAATTATTTACAATAAAACTAAATGAGTCCATTTCGGAAATGTTTACTAGATTTATTGATATTATAAATAGCTTGAAATCTCTTGCTAAAATCTATACTAAGATTAAAATGATAAGAAAAATCCTTTGGTCTTTGCCAAAGTGATAAGAACCTAGGGTAATAACCATCTAAGAAGCTAAAGATCTTACGTAATTGACCTTAAATGAACTCTTGGATTCCGTTATGACCCATGAGATTACTTTAAAAGCAAATATTTGTTTTATGGCTCACGAAGAAGAAAATGAGGTATGTGAATCTTCTAATCAATTTACTTATGATAAACATTTAAATACTTTTGTAGATTTGCGTCATGAGCTTAAGAAAATTGCCTTAAAAAATGTTTCTCTAAAAAAGATAATCTCTTCTCTTTCCCAAGAAAATGCTGTCTTAAAGAAAGAAAATAAATTTTTGAAAAATAAGCTTGAAACTAAAATCTCAACTCCAAATGATTTTATAAACGAAAATGAAACATTAAAAAAAATCAAGTAGAAGATTTAACAAAATTTCTTGCAAAACTTGTTAAAGGAAATGAAAACTTGGATATGATTCTTGGTAGAGAAAAATGTATTTTTAATAAAAGTGAAATTAGTTTCAACCTGTCCAAAAACAAAAATTTTATAAGGATTCTTTTTGGAAAGCAACACTTTCTAATAATCATCATTCTACTTGCCTTTATTGCAATAACATAAGATATATTATTCATTCATGCCCTTACAGGAAAAAGACTTACAGTAGATCGAAAATGATATAGGTTCTAAAGAAGAAAATAAATTAAACGATAATATGTCTAACCCTCAAGGACCTAAGAAAATTTGGGTACCAAAAGTCAATGGTTAATTTTCTTTTATAGCTTTGCTTGAAATTTAAATCAAAGAGTGAAAGATAGTTTTTTTAATAGTGCTTGCTCAAAGCTTATGAGGGTGATGCAATTATATTTACTTTTTTATTTTCTAAAAATGGAAGATTTGTCACTTTCGGAGACAATAGCAAAGGAAAAATTATTGGTATAGATAATATTAGTGTAAACCTATATTCTGTACTATTGAAAATGAATTATTTGTTGAAGGTTTAAAGCATGATTTGCTTAATATTAGTCAATTAATTGATAAAGATAATCATGTCATATTTGATTATTCCCATTGCATCATAGAGAATATCAAAGACCACAAGACATTATTTGTAGGGTGTAGAAGTGAAAATGCTTATGTTATTTATGTAAATGATTTATCTTTGAATGATATCAAATGTTTTTCGGCAATGAATGATAATAGTTAGTTATGGCATAGAAGACTTAAACATGCTAACATGGATTTAATTTCAAAACTTTTCAAATATGACTTAGTTGTTGGTTTACCCAATAGTAAATTTGAAAATGATAAATTATGTGATGCATGTCACTTTTGAAAACAAGTTAAAATATCTTTCAAATCTAAAATTATGGTTTTAACTTCTAGGCTATTATAACTATTTCATATGGATCTATTTGGCCCTACTAGAACTTTAAGTCTTGGTTGAAAATCTTATGCACTTGTGTTAGTTGATGATTACTCTAGACTTACATATGTAGCATTCTTAGCTTTGAAGGATAAAGCTTTTCATACTTTTACAAAATTTTGTAGGAAACTTCAAAATAAAAAAAAAAATTCTTATTTCTTTAATTAGAAGTGACCATGGTAGAGAACTTAAAAATTCTCCTTTTGAAAATATTATGATGACACCACTAGAAAACCGAGCAAGGAAGGCTAGTGGAAACGGTCAACCGTTTGACAAAATGGTGTGATTGAGAGGAAAAATAGGACTCTTGAAGAAATGGTTGGAACTATGCTTTGTGAAAATAATCTACCAAAGTACTTTTGGGCGAAGACAATTAACACCACTTGTTATATTGTAAATTGAGTAATGATCAGACCCATTTTAAAAGAAAACTCCATATGAGTTATGAAAAGGTAGAAAATCTAATATTAACTACTTTCATGCATTTGGTTGCAAATGTTTTATCTTGAATAATAATAAAGATAACTTAGGAAATTTGATGCTAAATCGGATAAAGCAATATTTCTTAGATATTCTACTTTTAGCAAACCTTATAGAGTGCATAGTAAAAGAACTTTAGTTGTAGAAGAATCTATTCATGTTGCATTTGATGAATCTAACAAATTTACTTCCAAGAATATTGAAAATAATGATGACATAAGATTAAAACAAAAAATGAAAAGCATTACTATTCAAGAAGAAAAACTAAACTCAATGAAAAAAGACAAAGAAGAACTATTAGTCATTGAGAATGCTCCGAAACTTGATGAGTTGAAGAATAATAAAGAAGACTTATCAAAAGAGTGGAGATATGCTTACAATCATTCTAAGGATTTAATCGTTGGTGATCCATCCAAAGGTATAACGACTCATTTATCTCTTAGAAATATTTGTAATAATCTAACTTTTTTGTCTTAAATTGAGCCTAAATATTTTCAAAAAGCCAAAAATGATGAAAGTTAGATTTTACCTATGCAAGAAGAGCTTAATCAATTTGAAAGAAATAAAGTTTAGAATTTAGTTTCTAGACCAAATGATCATCCCGTGATTGGAACAAAATGGATTTTTAGAAATAAAATGGATGAATTTGGGATAGTTATTAGAAATAAAACTTAATTGGTTATCCAAGATTTTAATTAAGAAGAAGGAATTGATTTTGATAAAACTTTTGCACCGGTACCTAGATTAGAAGCAATTAGAATATTACTTGCGATTGCATGTTTTAGAAATTTCAAGGTTTATCAAATGGATGTTAAAAATGCTTTTCTAAATGGATACATTTCATAAGAAGTTTATATTGAACAACCTCTTGATTTTAAAAATTATGAATTCGCAAATCATGTTTATAAACTCAAAAAAGCTTTATATGATTTAAAACAAGGTCCATGGGCTTGGTCTGAAAGGTTGAGTAAATTTTTTATTGAAATTGATTTTACTAAATGACAAATTGACACTACTCTTTTTATTAAAACCAAAAATCATGACATGATTATCGCTCAAATATATGTAGATGATATTATATTTGGTGCTAGTTTGTCAAGAATTTGCTAAGGGCATGTAAGGTAAATTTGAAATGAGTATGATGGAAGACATAAATTATTTCCTTAGATTTTAAATTAACCAAATTAAGAAAGACATATTCATAAACCAAGCCAAGTACCTAAAAGATCTACTCAAGAGGTTTGGAATAGAAAATGCAAAGCCTATTGGGACCCTATAAGCACTTCAGCCAAACTTGACAAGAATGACAATAGTAAGAAAGTTGACAAAAAACTTTATAGAGATATGTTGGCTTACTTTTATACTTAATAACAAGAATACCCGATATTATGTTTAGTGTATTCATGTGTGCTAGATTTCAATCATGCCCTAATGAATCTCATGTTATGGCGGTTAAATGTATTTTAGATACTTATTACGAACACCTAATTTAGGATTATTTTATCCTAGGGACATTTCTTTTGACCTTATTGGTTACTCCAATGCAGATTTTACCGGATATAAGGTTGATGAAAAAATACTACTGGAGCTTGTTAATTTTTGGGTCATTCACTTATATCGTGGTTTAGCAAAAAATGAAATTTCGTAGCATTGTCTACCACGGAAGCTGAGTATATCATGGCTAAAAGTTGTTGTGCACAAATTTTATAGATGAAACAACAATTAAGAGATTTTAGACTCTATCTTAATCAAATTCAAATTAATTGTGATAATACTAGTACTATTAATTTATCAAAGAATCCCATTCAACATTCTAGGACCATGCACATTCTTAGATATAATGTTCAAAAAGGTGATATTATTTTTGAATTTGTTGGAATAAAAAATCAATTAACTAATATTTTTACTAAACCATTGAATGAGGATATATTTTGTTATATTCGTATAAAACTCTGTATGTCTAATTTAATATGATATTGATTTAATCTCCTTATATGCTTATTAATACTTATTTTACTATCATATATTTAAGGGGAGCTAAATACATTTCAATTAATTTTTTACATTAACATTGATGCATATATTTAGGGAAAGAAATGTGACTAATTTTAACTATTTTTTCTCCTAATAATATTTTTGATAATGTCAAGAAGGGGAGAAAAACAATATCGATGATTGATATAATGAGCTTATATGAATAGAAATTTTTTTCTAGATTTATGTCTTTAAAAATTTAAGTCTTAAAACATCAATGGTTTGTCATCATAAAAAGGGGGGAGATTGTTGAGCCAAGATATATAAACTTAGTTTTAAAATTGATTTTGATGATAACAAACTTTGAATCGAATTTTCACAATTAATTTTTAAATATATATTATATGAAATGTTAAAATTCATTTTATTTTGATAGATTCAATATAATATATTTGGAATAGATTGACATTATTTTTCATGTATTTTTTCAAAATTTGGATGAAAAATAAAGGAATTTCAAAGTTTGGAGTAATGAAAATTAAAGAAATATGAAAACTTGAACTAAGAAGATTAACCCGGATAAATAGATAAATCAGACACATGTTAGTATATGGATGATATCAGAAGAATTAATGGTTCAATTTTCATTTTAATATAGTAAATTTTAATATCTACAATTTTACAGAAAGAAAATTTTTGTGGATCCAAGGTTAAGATGTCCAAAAAAGAGTTGTAAGATTAATCATCATAGTAAGAGATTTTAATTCTAAATTCTGGAGCTAGCCTTGGTTTTTTTTTCACATAATTTAGACTCCATAGCTTTAAGAATTTTGATTTTTAGTGTGTGACAAAAAGATTTATAAAGTTATAACTTTTGTAATTTAAGTTTCTTTAAATTCCAAAAGCATTATGGTGAAACAGTAGCCTTAATTAAAAAAATAGATTCAATTTGTCAAAAAACGCTATCTGAAATTAGTCTCGGTAACTAAATATCTAACTGTTAGATGAAGTTCAAATTTAGCTAGATGATAGTTGACTTATTTATCTACAAAGTCATTATTCTGAGAAAATGTTAGATATGAACGTTATAAGGGTGAAAAACTCAGCTCTAATTTATCTCTGAAAATCTAAATCTCAAAAGCAACACTAAAATTAAGAAAATTCAAATTCTTTCAAGGGAAAAAATGTGTTCTTACTTAGTAACAGCCATTTAAGGATTTTTTTTCTTATAAATACAGTCTCAAACTCAAATTCAACAAGAAAAAGAAAATAAGAAAGAAATGCTTACAAAGAAAAACAAGAAAGTTTTATTATCTAAAAGAGTAACATATATTTCCATACTTGTGCTTCATCTTTCATATTCAACTTGTGAAAGTTTCTTTTTTGATTTGATTGTGTTTTAAACTCACCATTCTTATTGTAAGAAGAGAAAATTTATAACCCTCTTAATTTGTGAGAGTTGGGTAAACTCTTGTTAACTTTGGTTTACGTGTTAACACCAATATACTGGATATTCTTTAAGAGACACTTGTAGGGCGATTTGAGAATAGAATTACGTGGTGTGAGTGATTTGGAGATAAAATCACTTGGAAAAATTTTCTAGCACCTTTAATGTGTAACAAGCTCTTCAAAGAATAGTGGAGAAATCTCAAGGATGGCCTTGGGGGATAATTGGAAGCAACATTGAATTTAAACTACTATAAATTGATTGTGTTTGCTTCTCTTCCTTTCTCTTTATATTTATTGAAACACTCACTCTTTATCCACAAATATTGAATATTTTTTAAGTCTATTCCATATTTGATTATCCTTTTCATTTTAACATATTTGTTTTAGGGATTAAAATTTTCATTTGCAAAATTTTTTTTAAGAATCCTATACAGCCCCCTTCTAAAGTTGCTATTTGGGACAACATAAGAGCAACTTGTCGTACTCGAGAATGATACCTTGCCAACGTTCCGCTGCTGCGTCAAGTGATTAATTAGTTTTATTCCTATTTTATTTAAGATTTTATTAGTTGTCTTTTATATTTTGAGCCAAAAGCTATTTGGATTGGATAGGAACTAAGAAGACTCTTAGAAAATCTACCTAAATAAAATAGGAATAAAACTAAATCCAAAAGAACCTAGGAAAATTAATCTAAAATAAACTAAGAAATATCAAATTTGTCCTATATCAAATCCTCTCCATATTCAAGTTGGATGAGAAACACGACAAGCTACTTTATATAAAAGAAAAGCTCTAAAAGGAGAACTTTTGGGCTTTCCAAACCATATTAATACAGGCTTTGAATAAATGACATCCCCTTCTATTTCGCTAGAACAACACAAACTATAGGATTCAGCCTTAAATGACCATCTCATCCTAAAGTAATACAACTGATTTTGTTGGGTGAGTAATGTCTAGCAAGTAGAGGAAGAGAGAGACCTACTGATTTGACAATTGTTTCCCATTTATATTGATGCTTCTTTCCTCCTGTTCATGATTTGTTCCTGAAGAGTTGCCCCGGCCTATTGATTCAAGAGAGTCTAGAATGCTATCCACTGATTCTGATTTTGTCGTGGGAGAAGACTCCTGGATACAACATTTGTTGCTCTCGATTATGTAGTTCAAAGCCTGTACGACCTGCATGTACACATACATACCAAACCCATAAATCATCACCTTGGAATGGGGCCAGACTAGTACATACTAGCCAGCCATAAGTATATATGTGTGTGTATACATATAAACAGAGAGAGAAGTTAACAAATGAATGTGTCTATCGTTTAATTCTATAATTAACATTGTTCAGATGTCAATGTAAGGGAGAGGTAAAGAAATAAAAATAGAAAAACTTGAACCGCTGCTCAAAGCCTTGCTTCTTCTGAAATGATTCATTTTATAGGGCAAATTTCGCTCTACGATCTATGAGTTTATACTCAAAATTTCACTTCACAATGTAAGTTTCCTTTTCTTTTTTTTTTTTAATAATTAAGGACATGAGCTTTTAATTAAAGATATTGTCCTCTTTTAGTGACTATTATTAGTAACGTGGGAGATTATAACTAATTAAAATCTCAGTTAATTGTTAAAAAAAAAAAAAGAGAAGTCAAATTTCAAGTAAAGCTTGAAATTTACTCTATCTTACGCAGTTCAGAAGTTGGTATGTTTTTCGATCTATGTTATATATTTTTTTATTCTCTGATAATTTTGATGAAATTGAATCACGTAGTCCAACTTTGATACCAAATGCAGAATAAAATTTTTTGTTATTTTAACAGTCTAGATTTAAGTTGTATGCCACGTTGAGGTATGAAAATTAAATCTTTTATTCTAATGTTACAACCTGAAAATGAGGGGGGGAAAAGTTATATGAACATGCTACATAGTTAAAATCTTGGAGTTGCATACTAGATTTTGAAATGATCATTCAGTTCATGGAACTTGCAAAATTGAAACAACATCTTTCCCTTTCCTCATAAGAATTTTTCTAAAAGGATAACTTCATGAGAATTTGAAGTAGATGTGAAGCATCTTTCCCTTTCTTCCATCAGATGAAATGAGGTGGAAAAGCAATTAGGATCTGAATCATCAACTGAAGTAAAATTTATTAAGAAATATATATATATGTAAGCTGAATGAAGAGTAGTTTAATAAGGGTATCAAACAGTAATTACTGCAAATATATTTCAAGTGTTTGTGATAAAGTTCTTCGAAGCCCTCAAAAGTGTTTGTGTAGAACCTTGTTGCTTCCTTTCATATCTATTAGTTCCCAAGAAATAGAAATAATACTTTATTACCTGTTATAGAGTTAAATTTATGATAAGCAAGGGAATGATTAGTAAAAGATGTGGAAAATATAAGATATAGAAAGATTGGTATCAAACACCCAACTTACTCTCTCTATGGTCCACCTCTTCAAAGGATCCTTATTGAGGCATTTTTCTGCAAGTAGAACCATCCAAAACAGTTGGTGCATATCGTGGGAGTCCGCGATCCTCTGGTCAATTAAATCTGGATAGTTCTTTTCTTTCAAAAGTGGTCTTGCCTATAAGGATAAAAAATATATATATATAAATATATGCTTATGAGGAACCCTTAAAATGAGTGGAAATATGAAGTTCATGGGTTAGTGGATGAGCTTCTATGGTGCTTGCACTTTAAAGAATTTCCTCTGCACTCACACAAAAACAAAAAGCTAACAAAAAACCATAACAAAACATATTTCTTTCTTGTTAAAGCATACTGTAATCGATGTCATTCACTTATTTTGCACAGCCTTGTCTCATATCACTGTACCTTTTGCATGACAGCACTATAAGCAAAGTCTAACGTTGCCTTGATCAAAGGCTATACTTATCATATAAGGCCTTGAGCAACTCTCATCTTACAACTTAGTTTTCAGGGTAGAGTTGGGTCCATTCTTCAATACATACATTTATTTCTCTAAATAAATAAATATGAATTTATTTTTTCCCTAAAAAAAAGAAAGAAGAAGAAGAAAAAAGAAAGAAAGAAAGAAGAAAAATATAGAAAGAAAATGAAAGTTTAATATGGACTCAATATCACAAGACTTCATTGGTACAGGGGACAGTGTAATTACTTACAGAAATTTTCACACAAAGAATTAGTAATGCTTATGTTTTGGTATTAATTTTATGACTGGGATTGACGAGTACCAACAACTTTTCTACAGCAAGTTAAAATTAAGGATGTGTTGAAGAGATCGTTACCCATCCAATAAGGCTTTTCCCTCCATTTATTTCTTCTGTTGTCCTCAGTCCAGTGATGAGCTCTAGCAGAACCACCCCAAAGGAATAAACATCAGACTTGGTTGACGCTTTTCCACTTTCCGCATACTCCGGCGCCAAGTATCCAAGAGTCCCCACAACAT
>JAVXUM010000011.1:14407378-14429113 GCA_035590655.1 Pouteria glomerata | reverse complement strand
GATTTTCTTGGCGTCGTCAAATCCATATAGCCGACCCCACCTAGTGAGAAGAGGCTTAGTTTGGTTTGGTTTAGTTTGGTTTGGAGACTTATAGGATATGCTAGTAACAAAAAATAATGGTTTTCTTCTGCCATTAAAATGCGTAGATTAGTGCTTTACTAGAATTATTCTTCTGGCTTCTAAAGTAATGAAAAATTAGTTCATTTATTTTAGACTAGATTTCAGCAATTATTGGATTGGATTAAACATTTTCCTTGGTTCATGATCATTTAGATTCTTGCTTCTGTGGTAGAAGCTTATTTTATTTCACTTTTTTTCCCTCACTCTAAGCCTACTTTTCTTATATTATTAATCTTGCAGTAGTTTCATCACATTTCAAAGCCATATATCCCATAATCATTATATTCTTGATTGTTTATATGCGTAGAACGGAGAAGCTAATCAAACATGCAAGACCACCTGGGCCACAAGAAGTATCTAGTGTTGAGAGCGTTGCTTTAAGGTTCGAGGAGAAAGTATTTACAACTGCCATAAGCAAGGTATATTGATTTTATTTTTATGTTGGATCCTGCATTCTCCTTTCCCTTCTGTTAACTTTCTTATTTTTCTCAACAAACAGTAATTTCATTTGGGCTCACCCACATCATAACAATTTGCTTGCAATGTTTCTGTTAAGTTGGGCAATTCTGTGTTAGGCCATATTCTTTATTGATTTCCCTGTCAACATTTTTTCTCACTTTTGTAGTAGGTGTATCTAGTATATTTTTATTTAGGTTCCAACCATGAATGGATTTAGGGTTGGTTGCATTTTGATTCCTTAAGGTTGGGAACTTCGGAATAAACCAAGGTAAAACGAAATTACTTGGTTTTAGACATGTCTGTCCTGGGTCCTAGAAGGATGGACTGGTTTTGAACAAGAATTTTCTTTATTTGCTTTAGGCGACCACAATCATGGTCAAACTTGCTTCTCATGTTTGACAACCATTCCTTTATAGTTGCACTATGTGACCTTCCTTTATGGGCAGGAGAAAGTTGACAAATACCACAAAACAATATTGGGACTCTGACTCTCTCTCTCTCTCTCTCTTGCACGCACGCCCACTTGCTTCTTTTCCCTATTCCTCTCTTTGTTCTCTTATTTACTCTCCTTTCATTCTTTGTTCCATTATCATTTTTATATTGATAACTTTTTTAACAGTTGGTATGCTTTAAGTAGCAATGCAAAATCCTTTGTTCTTCTTACTTTAAAATTCGGTCCCAAGCTAAATGGGTTTTATTTTAGAAACAAATAAAATCCTCTAAGGAATGTTTGATTTGCATGTTGTGCCATCCTCTACTAGCGATGCACTAAATTCCAGATGTAGTGAAAAATGGTTAAACAATTTTCAATGTGATGCTCCACATTTGTGCCTAGGTGTGGTTGAAGTAGGTAAAGGTTTCCACACCTTAGTAACTGGGTGTGTGGGTAAAGAAGCTTGTCTAGGAGAATAGGTTATAATAACTTGGAATACGGGCTCATTAGCATGAAAAATTAAGGGAATAGTATATATTTTAGCTAGGACAAGAGTTAATATAATTCGTCCACAAGAGATCAAGTGAATAGAAGAAAAGTTCGGAGAAGTTGAAAATACTAGTTTTAAACTTTGGTAGACAGAGAAGTGAAGTGTCGTATATATAATATTCAAAATCTCTCTAATACACACATTTCAAAGCTGTACAGGCCATGAATTCAATTAATATTCCACAGCTAAACGTGTTTGTGTGAAAGTGGTAGCAAGATGAGTGACCCACTAGAAAGGACTTACATTGCACCTAACCAAGCTCAAATGGGACAATATTATACTATAGGAATATGAATAATTATAAATGATATTAGAAATAATACCTAAACAGAAGTATGTGGCCATGCGAGAACTTATGCTTGAAAGCGGGGAGATGTGATGAATCAACGATGATGTAGGTGGGTGTGGGATGGCATTAGACAAGCTACTACTGAAGCAAGGTGAAGCACTTTTGTTCCACATTGCCAAGGTGGGATTGAGTGAAGTGCCACATGTAATATTCAAAATCTCTCTATTACAACACATTTTCAAGTGAGGCCACATGGGGTGTATGTCTGAAAAAGGAAGAGACATGACAGATTGGTAGTGATGTGGGCGGGCACGTGAGGGTCATTAGGAAAACTACCACTACAACATGGTGAAGCACTCTTATCCTACATTGCTTGACTAGAGTTAAATGAAGTGACATGTATATAATATTCAACCTTTCTCTAATATAATGCATATCCTGAATTCCCACAACCAAGGGACATGAGCTAATTCACATGCAAATATTTACAATCACAATTTCTTGTTCCAACCAGAGCCATACAACCAACAATCGGAGCAAAAGTCTCTATATCGTTCAAAAGAATAATCAAGCCTCAACCACATATTGTGTATCAGTGCTCCATAACATACAAAATTGAGCTCGTCAGGCCTGTGCAACCCAATCAAAATACCAAAACATAAGGGCCGTATACAACCACCTTGCCACTGGAGATTCCCAAAGTAAATATACAATCTAAAGAAAAGCTAGAGAAAAACTAGCCCTCCCGATCCATAGGTTTAGCCAATCTATCCATACTAAGACCTGCAACAAAATTTGTAGGGGAGTAAGCGCTAAACCACATATGTTCATTATACAATTGAACATATAAACATGTCATAATCATGCTTTTATCAATAATATGATAGTATATCATAACAGTAAATCAAAAAAACTTGATATCAATGCATCAGTAACAATTAACCCAGTTAGCATCAACATGCATCAGTATTAATCATAATACAAATACGGGTTTAGGTACTTAGCCAAGTGGGTATGTGGTCATAAGACTTTATCTCGTACACACCATCAAGTGGTGGTGTTAACCTTCATCTCAACACAACCTTTCACATATGAGTGGGCCAATTTTTTTTTTTTTAAAACAAAGCCAAACATGTGCAACAATTGATTATTAGATGGTGGTGAGACTTGAATTCAAAACCTTTGTTTGCTCTAATACCATGTTAAGACACATGCTTTGAATGTAATTGCTTGACACCCTTGAGGGCATCTCAGCATGTGTTTATATAGATAAGAGTTAATACAAACTAAGAAACGAGTGTATTATCCCTAAACAAATCAGATCTCCTAGAATAAATCCTAGCATATCTTCAATATTCTAACACCCTTTCTTAAGCTGGAGTGTATATGTCATACGTTCCAAACTTAGTACAAATATATTAATAGTAAACAAATTAGTAAGTTGGTCTTCAAACTTGACTTGATTGGTCTTAGTGGTGTTTTGTAGAATCCTCTCTATAAACAAATTTGTAAGTTGGTCTTCAGACTTGACTTGATTGGTCTTAGTGGTGTTTTGTAGAATCTTCTCTCTTAGAAAGTAACAATCCATCTCAATGTGCTTAGTGCTCTTATGGAAAAATAGATTAAAGAGCAACCTAATTATCAAATCACAACTCCATATGCTGTGAATGCTGAATTTTTAGTTCTTTTAGCATATTTTGTATTCAAATTAACTCATATGAGGTTTGAGCCATGGCTTTATAATTTGATTCTACACTTAATGTTGCTACTACTGTCTGTTTTTTTCCTTTTACATGACACCAAACTTCCTCTAATGTAGATACAATAACAAGTACTAGAGCGTCTATCTGAAGGAGATCTTGCACAATCTGCATCTGTGTATCCCTATATTTAAGTATGTCCATTATCTTGATATAACAATCCTATTCCAGATGTTTCCTTTAAATATCTCAGGATTTGAACAACAGTAGTCCAATGACTAGTATGAGGTGATTCTAGAACTTGACTAATTAAACTCAAAGGGATTCTCCAATAAATCACCCTCATCGACAACTAGCTTTGTATTGGGATCCATTAGTGGGTATGTAGGTTTAGAGTCTAACATACATGTCTTAGAAAACAAGTATATAACATACTTTCATTTTAAGAGAGTGATCCTCTTTTGTGATCAGGCTACCTCAATACCTAGTAAATATTTCAATGGTCTCAAGTCTTTAGTCTGAACTTCTTTTGAAGGAATTACTTCAAATTGGTGATACTTTGTGTCTCATTTCTTGTGATGACAATGTCATCTACATACACCGAGAGCCATATCCTTTTATATGTAAAGTGATGATAAAAGACAGTGATTCACACTAGCTAAAGTCAAATTTAATGACTGTTGTGCTCAATCTGGCAAAGGATGCCATAGGGGATTGTTTCAGACCATATAAAAATTTTGTGAGTTTACACACCAACATAGACTTTCCCTAAGCAACAAATGCAGGAGGTTGCTCCATATAGACTTCCTCCTTCAAATCACCGTACAAAAAGAAATTTTTCACATCAAGCTAATGGAGATACCAATGATAAAGACAGCCAAAGAGATCAAAGCCGAATGGAGGTGATTTTTAGCAATTGGAGAAAAAGTATCTGAAAAGTCCAATCCCTACACATGGATATAGCCTTAGCAACCAAACGAGCTTTCAATCGATCAAGAGAATCATCACGGTGCCATCTTGACTGTATGAGGCCAGCAACAATTGATGAATGACTTTTCGTGAGGAAGATGATTCAAGTCCCAAGTATCATTAGCTCAAAGTGCAGGTATCTCATCCTTCATTATTGTATGCCATTCTAAGTAGGATGAAACTTCATGCACAAAATTAGGGGTAGAAACAAAGAATAATGAGGAAACAAAGGCATGATAGGTGGGAGATAGGGCATGATAAGAAGCAAATGAAGAAATATAATGGGAGATGCATGTACATTTACTTTTTTGAACTACAATGGGGAGCAAAACTTCCTATAGTATGTACCCGATGAGAAGGTTTGCCTAACGTACCCATCATTTCTCGTAAAGATGGCCCATCTTGTCACAAGGTATGCATTTGGGTCCAGGTCCTCTTCCCTTGCCACTACAATATCCTCAATTATTGTTTCCACAACCATCAATAGTGTCATGCCTATCAGAAGAAGTATGAGCAATTGTCCGACTGGAAAGGCCTAACTATATGGATTCAGATTCACTAGGAGGAGGTATCTAGGATGCAACCCAAGAGTAGGAGAGTATGTCTCAGCAGAAGATTAAAGAGTGGCTCCTCCAAGTATTTCTCGTATGGATTCAAATTCTGGATTAAGACTAGTGAGGAACTTGAGTGCAAGCATTTGTTCATATTGTTTCAACATCTCATGAATATCAGTGGATAATGTTTAAAGTGAGTTTGATTATTCATACATCTTCTTTAGTGTTGCAAAATATTGAGTGATGCTTTTGCCATATTGTTGGAGCTTGAAGAAGTCATGGACAAGTTATAGAGTTCACTGAGATCAATGGAGTACAATAGCTGAATATAATCCCAAATTTCCGTACAAGTCTAGATGAGTACATAAATCAGCAATTTTAACTTCCATTGAGTCCTATATCAAGCTCATAATATTAGCATTGTCTTGAACCTCGATGTTATAAGAGGAATCAAATGACGCTGGTGTAGAATCAGTTAGTTGTTTTTGCATGTCGAGTCATGTCAGGGCAATCTTAATTGCCTTAGACCACCTGCGAATGGTTCTCATTTAACTTTCTAGCAATTAAATAGTTATATCAAGAACAAATAGACTTAGGTACCGTGGAGGTGATACTAAACTCAAATGTCATTTGGGATAAAGACAGAACAAAAAATCAGGTTGCATGTGTTCAACCGAGTTGTTGGAGTAGCCATAAGTAGATCTTACTCTCATGTGATACAGTCAGAAGTGTGGGTGCATGTAGGTTTTTTAGGTGACAACGCTACCTTTTGTGGTGGTTACCAGAGAAGGATACTCCAGTGACGGCAGTTAGGTCAACAAGGCTGAATGGTGTTGTGATGAATTCGGCGAGATTGCCTTTGTGAATTTGTGATGAAATCAACTGAATGAACGCGACAACACTAATGTGATGATGACGATAATGTGATAATGACGATGACGAATGGCAACTAAGATGAATTGATTTAACGACAATGAATTGGTGCAACCTTGATGTTGGATTGCAATGGAGACAACGATGATTAACAGTGGTTGTTGATGAACAATGTTTAGGGTTCAAGGCGTAGTTAGCAAAAATCACTGATACTCATGTGAACCACGTTTTGGTGTACATGTTTCAAAACGTGGTACCCTAACATTCCAATTCACTAACTTTGATGATCTGAATATATTCTACCTATGTTATATTTTCATTAGAAAAGACAAATTTTGAATTGATAACAAATTATGTGACAATAACCAAGAAGTTCAAACTTTTACAAGAGGATAATGATTAAAGATTTGTATAAAATAGAAAGTGCACTTAGTTTCATAAATATCTACACTATGTTATCTTCATGGTTATTTTTTTTTTATTAAGTCACTTTTACATGGTAAAACATTTTAATAATATGGAAAGTTGGCGACTTTATTAGAAGCTTATCCCCTACCATACCCATTTTAGAGTACAAGCGAACCGTGTTCCCATTTTTCATTTAATGTACTAAAACAATCCATATTTCTGGTAACATTGGTTTGAGGTTCTTGGTAGAGACATGAGAACAAGGAAGTTTAAGGCTTCTTCATATAGACTCAAAAACCTAATTAGGGAAAAGACAGAGTGCTTTAAGATCTCTTCTCTAATACCATGTGAAGTAACAAGTTTTGAATTGAATTGCTTGTCACCCTTAGGGTTGTCTCAGCATGTATTTGTATACATAGGAGCCCATTACAAACTAGGAAACAAGTGTATTCTTGCTAATCAAATCAAATCTTCTAGAATAAATCGTACCATATCTACAATATTCCAACAATTGCTATGAAACAAGTATATTCTTGCTAATCAAATAAAATCTTCTAGAATAAATCTTACCATATCTAAAATATTCTAACAATTGCTATTATTAAAGAGTTTCATTCAAATTACTTAACATTTTTCACTAGCTTTGCTCTTCTAGATGAGATTTTTATGTGCCTGCTGCCTACCTCTTCGGGAATTCATCCATTGTTCATCCTTTCCTTTTCTTTCACCAATATTTCTCATCCATTCTGAACATCTATCTATGTTTACCTATATATATATGCTTTTTGCTTTCTAAAATTGCATAATAGAACATGGCAAGTCTGGTTGCTTTGTATCTTTATGGCATGTAAATCATTTTTCTTTTGTGCTGCATAAAAAAAAAAAAAAAAAAAGTAAGAAAACGTTGTGAAAACATGCTTTATAATTCATTTTTAAGTGTCAGGAGACATAAATATTTCTCATTTTCTACTTTCAGGCTGATTACGTGAATAAGATATTTTTGAAGTTGGTGTCAATAGATAAAGCAACTAAGCAGGAACAGCCTAAGTTCTCTTTGTCATGTGCCACCAATACCATTGAAAATTCTGCTGAACAAGGTAATGACTCAAATTGTGATGGTGCTTTCTTATGCAGCTACACAAATTTCATGCCTTCTGATCTTCCCTTCTTTTATTATGAATGTGCATATTTCTTTTGAATATGCATTATTTTTATCCTCAAATTCATTGTTGGCGGAAACAATATGAATCTGAATTCTCTCTGAATCATGAATATATTAATTTGTTCCAAATGTCACTTTCTAGTCCCTGCATGTTAATTATGTATACAGTTTCCTCAAATTTGAATTTTCTAACTTTTTTCCCCCCTGTTTTGGTTGTTTATTGAGTAGCATTACATAGGCCTCTACCCCAGTTACATGATCAAGGGCAATCACTCTCTAACCCATCTGGTGCCCATCCTCAATCACATAAGCATCTTTCATTACAAGGAGCTCAGAATTGTATTGCATCTTCTAAGGTACAAAGCTCTACTGATTTAGCATCACCCATAATTCTTATCACTAATTCTTCTCATGTTTCCACGCCAATATTATTAACATGAATTTAAACTTGGAGACCTCTACATTTCACAGAATTCAGTACGAATTGTAGGACAAGGGTTGTCTTCCAATAATTCTTCTAATGCTCAGATGCAGGTGCAGGAAAGGCAGCATGCACTGCAGTTTGTTCCTCAACTAGACCAGCATCATGTTCAGAATGCACCTTCTCAACAGTCTATCATGCAAGCATCTTCTGTTATGCAGCCTTCAGGATTACAATCACCATCAATGCAGAGTCTTCAGAAGAATCAGCAGTCTTCTATTAAAACATCAATACAATCTGCAGCTCAGCAGCATTTGCAATCAGTCTCCATGCGACAGCAACAACCAAAACCAATTAGTGTTCATGAACAAAGAACACCAAAGCTGCAGCAAATGACAATGCTACAAAAGCAGCTGCAGCAGTCGCCAAATGCTGCTATGACACGTGGTCAGTTGAATGACCAACAAAACACCGTACCTAACATGCAGTACCAGCAACAGTTGTTGAACCAGAACAGCCATTCAAGTATAAATGTCCACCAGTTTGGCCTACAAAGTAATGTTTCTAGATTTATAGGACAATCTGGCAAGTCTAGCATGCATAATGATCAGCAAAATAGTATGTCGCCACAAGTTTGTGAGGAGCATCAAATCCAGCAGGTGGGATCAGATTTGTCAGCATCCCGAGGTCAACCACCTCCGTCACAACCATTAAACCAGCGAATGATGTCTCAGCTACATGTCAAGTCAGCAAAGTTGCAGCCACAAACAACACCATCATGGCCAGATATGCTGCAAAGAATTCAAGAATCAGGCTCCTTGCTTCAGCCACAGCATCAATTTGAGCAGAATAATCAATCATCAGAATCCCAAAATGCCTTTCCAGTTGTGTCATCAAGTAAGTATCTTAGGTATTACTGTATGGTGATGTTTGTGAGATTGTTAGTTTGATTCTCATACATCGGTCACATAAATATGTTGGTCCAATATCAGCTCTAGCTATTTTTGGATGGTGTTAATAGTTTTACAAGATAGGCTGCAAAGTATTGGTTAAACACATACTTCTTTATGGAAAATCAAACTGGAACTTTAGATTTTACTCTTGTTTAGACATGGTTGCATTTTCCCATTTATGTTATTATCACGTGTCCAACCATCTATAGTACCTGTATAGCTTCTTAATTGGGGTATATGGTGGGGGAGAAAGAGATAAATGGAGAGATTGGACAAAAGAGTGTAAGATACAGTTTTGTCGTACACCTCATTTTCATTGCGCACATTTAGTCATTTGGATGCAAGCATCCATCATTGTTTCCACGACTTTCAACCCAGATCGGATAGATTATCTTCATAGTCTGAGAAATAGACATGTTATTAACACTAGTATTTACATTTACTAAGAACCATACGTGAAACTTTTAACTCTAAACGAGAGCCATGATCCAGAGCAGTAAGGAGGGTGAAGGCATTATAGCAAGTGGACTCTTGCAAGTTGCAACTAGAGTGAATATATAACATGGCCTCTGGTTTCAGAGACAGAAATCATGAGGAGAATAGAGGAAAATGAAAATGGATCAAACGGAGGTGATGACTCAAACTCTAGATCAATAGCAGTATGTACATTAGAGAATTATGGAATGGACTCATATAAATTGACACTGATGGAAGATGCTAGTGAAATACCATTAGAGTAGACTCACCAAAGGTGAAAGCAATGTTAGTGAAGTAATTTTGAGGAATGTTAGACTATTAGCCACTATCTCACCTCAAAGCTTCTTCATTTTTTAGTATTGTGTTTTCTAGTCTTTTCCCAAATTGTATAAAAGGCCTCTTCACTTTTAGTGTGGTTTCACTGGTTTGTGCATCGCATGTGACATCCTTATGATAGTGATATGATGTCTAACTGCTAATGTTACCATGTGCTAATGAGTGTTAGTCTTTTTGGAGTTGCCTTAACCCCACATTTTGTGTTTTAGTGTCCATATAGTTTGGTGACATGTTCTCTTCACTAATGGATAGAAATGTACATGTACATGCTTGGTTTTTAGTGGAAGTAGATTGTATATCCCAAACAAGAGTTTTTGATGGAGATAGTTGGAAGGAGGACATCTATCAAAAGGTATAGTCTTTGTAGTACTTTTGAACCATTGTATTGAATTCACTCTTCATAAATCTCATGCCATCATTTTATTACTTATTCATATTTTATTATATTTTTTTTATGTGTATGTTTCATGATCAATTTCATACTTTTGTGATTCTTTCTACAAAATTGTGATGTTATTTTTTTCTTTAAACCAATTAGAATCTTATCCAACTACGTTATCAACTTTAACATTTATATTGTGCCAACTAAAGCTCACTAGTCAATATTTGGTCTAAATGTTGATCAACTAGCTACGAAGCCTAGCTCTTGAGGAGATAAAATTGGTTAAAATTATTTACGACATAGTTAGTCAAAATTGGTTAAAATTATTTACGACGTAGTTAGTCCTGTTGAATTTGAAGAATTTACTGACTCAAATCTCCCACACATAGACTAAGTTTTAGTGTGGTGAATTTATACACAAAAGATGATGACCTTACATATTACTTTGGTGTCTCTTAGGATCACCAAGTGACTAGATATATTGACTAGATACATTTCCCTCATTAATTATAACACTCAATTATACTTAATACATTAACACTCCACCTCAAGCTGGAACATACATATGTTATAAGCTTGTTACAAATAGACCTTAGTCGATTGATGGAAGCCTGTGACTAACGATCGAAGACGAAGCGTTTTTACAGACAATTGACAACGAAACGCTTGACTGTTCAGAAGATTGAGACTGTCATTAACTAGACTAGACTTCAACCTTCGACTAGACTGATCATTGTCGACTTCGACTGGCGATTGTTGACTTTGACTAGACTTCAATCTTAAGAATAAGTTTGATGATGATGACAACGGCGACACATCCGAAAGACAACACATACTTTTGGACATTGGCAGAAATACATGTGAGGCTGAGAAACTTATTTTGCAAGAGGCTTCGTGAGGACGACGAGTGGGATCTAAAGAATGAAGAGGAGACTGGAAAAAAAGCAGACACTGGTAGACTCGCCAGAGAAAGACAACACCGCCGGAGGATCGGCATAACTTGACGGACTGGCATGCACCGATCAAACTCCCTGCACGTGGGGTTCACACGCTGACTGCAAGCTGGGCATAAGGGCACGTGGACCACTTTTCCGATGATGACTTTCTAACAATAGTGGTCGGCTGAGATTAACGATCTCCTTGGTGACTTTGAATCTTTGAAACAACCCACGAATAAAAGATAGGCAGCTAACTCACTGTTCGGCCAAGCTGCCGAGGAACAAACCGAGACTTTTGGTGAAACTGAAGACGAGGAATTGAACAGGGACCAGGAATAGGACTTTAGGTATAAAACTTAGAAAGATGAATGCTCTGATGCTGATTTTTTTTTTTTTTTTTTTGAGAACCTGGCTCTATTACTATGTTGAATTTGAACAATTTACTAATTCAATCTCCCACACAAACTAAGTTTTGGTGTGTTGAATTTATACAGAAAAGAGAGTGACCTTACATTTACCTTGGTGTCTCTTAGAATCACCAAGTAACTAAATATATTGACTAGATACATTTCCCTAATTAATTATAACACTTAATTATACTTAATACATCAACAAGTCCAAAACCACATTTGAGGGGATTCATCCTAGCATCTTTCAAAAACTTTTTGTAAATCTTTCAAGTATGACATGCTTTCTTTAGTTTTAGTTACCAAGTCGTCAATGTAGAACTCCAGACATTTATGGAACATGTCATTGAAGATAACCATCATAGCTCGCTGATAAGTAGCTCCTGCATTCTTTGATATGAAAGGCATGACCGTAAAAAAAAAGTTGCCCATAGCAATTCGAAATGTTTTTTTTTTCTTCGCATTGTTCACTACCATCATTATACCTGTTGAATCCGTCCATGAAAGAGAGCATATGATGCCCTGCCAGTGAGTTTATCAATGTGTCGATACCTAGAAGAAGGAATTTGTCCTTATGGCAAGATTTGTTTAAATCTCAGAAGTCTACACATACTCTTATTTGGCCATTCTTTTTGACTACTAAAACGATACTTGATAGCCATGTCGGATGTTGAATGGTCTCTATCAATTTTGCTACCAAAATCTTTTCCACCTCCTCCTTGATTTTGAGTTCTAGTTTATAAAATCTAATTCCTTGCTTAATCGGTCGAGCATTAGGAATGACATTGAAGCAATGCATTGTGACTGTGGTATCTGAACTTGGCATCTCAAAATATGCCCATGCAATGACATTCAAGTATTCTTTTATCTAAGCTAGCAATTCTCACTTTTCTTCTTTAGGTACGTCCTTGCATATGAATATTGGTCGTGGGGATTCTCTTTCCTTAGCCAGATTGACTTCTTCCATGTCTTGCATTTGTGGTTAAAGGCCATCTTCAAAGCATTTCGTGGCAATTTGTACCTCCAATGGTTTTTTTGAATATTGTAGTTTTTCCATAACTTCGTCTGAGGATATCCTTTTACGTTTTCTCCTTTTTTTCTTCTTTTTGGAGATAGTGGAAAATGATGTTAAGGAGCACCACTCCCCATCCCAAGAATTATTTAGATTTAGGGGCTAGATCCCAACCCTTCGCACTGTCATAAATGGTAAATCATTTTCCCATCTGCTCGCTTATGTCTTATTAAGCAAGAAGTTGCTGAAGTATATGGCCCTGGGAATTTCTTTTGTCGTGGTGGGGGGAATTTTTTTGGCCATTTTGGAATAGAGATTTCCCTTTGAGGTATATATTTTGGATTTTCATTTCCTTCTAAGTAAAATGCTGCATCGGCCATATGTGCTTCATCCACCTGAAATGGTTTATGGAATGCGCTATTCGTCACTACTTTGTTATTCCAAATAGTTTTATTGCACCAGTGATAAGTGGAGGGAATGGTTGCCAACTGGCGGAGCTAGGTTCACCCAAGGAGAACTTGATAGGATGTAGGAGAATCTATTATATGGAATTCGGTGGGGGACATAATTTCCCCTACTTTCAAAGTTACCTATACATACTCTGGTGATCTTTGCCCCTCACTTCCAAATCCATTGGTGGTGATAGGTTCCCTCACTAGATAACTCCTTGGAATCCCTATTGCCTGAAATGTTGCTAACAAATATTGATGGACACTCCACCATCTAGGATGCCTTTTGAGAATTCCATTACTTTAATAATCATTGGGACATATAATGGGCGATTGTGCGAATGTTGAATCTGTCGATCAGCCTCCGTAAAATTGATGGATAATAAATTATCCGTAAATGCCCACCGATAGATCCATTTACTATGCATTCTTCTTGATTTTCTTCCACGAGGGGAAGAAAAGCCTTGGTTTTTTGGATCGGGGTAGAAGCAAAAAATCTAAACTACTTAAAGAATGATTTGAACTTACCAGTCTAGCTAAGGGTTTTTGCTCTGATGCTTTGGAAGTCCTAGCATGTCTCCTAAGTAGGAAATGTTTTTTTACACACAAGAATTTCTTGGTGTTCTTCATGGTGGAATACCTTTATTATATTTCTGGATTCATCCTTGTGCATGGGAGTGGATCTTTCAGCACCTCATCTGGTGCAATTTCCAAATTCTTATCCTTTACCATTTCATGAGATAATGAGCAAAATACCTAACAGATGTCATAGTTCTATAATAAAGAAAGAATCTTGGTTTTCTTTTCTCTTACCTTGTTGGGGGAGTTTTGGCTTCCAATCGAGAGATCACGCCATCTACCATCCATGCTTCTAGAAGAGCCTTGGGATTTGTAGTAGAGATGTTGGATAGGAAAGGAACTAGCCCTTCCTTTATTCGTCGTCTCTTTTCTTAGTCTTGGTTTCTCCTTTATTAAGATTGTGCTATCACAGCCTCCACAACATTCGTGGCGTATGCCACATGCCCTCGGTGTGATCAATTCTTTTAGGAGGTTGTGTTGTGGTTACCTAGTGGAAGGGGAGCAGGATTGAAGTGATGGGTACTCAAAAGGATCCTTTCGCCATTTCACTTAGATTTTTGGCTACTACACACAAATTAGAAAAGTCCAGTAATGTGAATGATGTACCATGTGTATCTTGTATTTAGTGAGTATTCACTCAATACATAACTTCACTATCTAATCTTCTAAGAAAGGTTCTTGGACATCTACTAATTTCTTCCTAGAACGCTTAACATAGAATATAAGATTTTTCCCATATTTCTGTGATTCCTGGATGAGGTGAAGAGTACTCAATATTTCTTGCATAGAAAAATTTGGCATGCAATTTCTTTCCCACAGTGTCCCAGACCGCACTAGAAGGTTTGCATACCAAGTTTATGCTTTGTCCTTCAAGGATTTTGAGAACTCCCGCAGCTGCAAATTCTTATGCATTGCATGTATCCCTAAAGCATCGATCAGCCGAACCATGTGTTCCTGAGCAGTTCCTTACCTCCCGTTGAACTTCACAAATTCAAGAATTATGTATTCCCTTTGGGTATGGCAATTTATCAATTGCCAAAGGATAAGGTGGTCTAAGATCTAAATTGAATCCAACCGTATTAGTAGAGTTTTCTTGCTAGACCAAATCCCTAACATGGTGTTTCAACTGCTCCAAGTTGAATATGGGCTCACGATTGGTAAGGGTTTGGTTGGAGTAGGATTTTCTTGGGTTCTTTGATTAGAAAGAAATAGGGTGAAATTGGTCGGAGTTGTTTGACTAGTAGGGATTGTTTGACTAGAAAAGGGAGTGGAGCTAATAGGGATTACCTTACTTGAAAGTACAAAGGGCTAAACTTGGGAAATGTCAACATGTTATCTTCGGTGTCAAGGTGGGGTTAATTGGGAATCACTCTAAGGAGTATCGTTGGTTCTAAGGTGGCTTGGTTTTAAGGGTGGAGGAATTGGGGCAAGCAAAGAAGATGATAAGGAAATTATGTAGGAGAGTCATAAGAGCTTCCATGATAGCTTCTTGCTTGTGTTGGATGGTTGCCTATGATATCCATCTGAAACAGATGGTCAAGAAATGCTATTTATTATATTTTATAGCTCTGCTTGGAGCTCCAAGTTTTTCCAAAAAACTCCAAAAGTTCCTAATTTCCTCCAATTAAATTTCGCCATGTGTCACTTTTTACAACTTTTTTTGGATTTTTTTTTGAACTTTTTGGAACTCCAAATGCTAAGTATGTCGATTTTTGTAAGAATTATTCTCCCATGGCTATGATTGTAATTGGGAGAAGATGCCTTAACCTAGTTTATCTAATATAAATACAATATGTGAGTTAAGGGCTGAATCGAACCTTTCAACCTATTCACTCAAACATCTCTTATCCTTCTCTATTCTTCTTTTGTTCTCCGCCATATTTGTTCTTATTTTTTCGCTTTCTGACAATTTTTACTTGGTAGATTGAAATGATGAAGGATATACTTCTACCAGATCTTAAAGAAATATACCAAAGGCTTGTTACTGAGTTCCAGCAGGTACTTTATCATAGAAAAACATGCTTCCCTTTCTAGCTCGTTGGCCTGTCTAAGAACCCTGATGGATATGTCACATTGTTTAATCTTTTTCCGATTGCGATGATTATTCTGAATATTTAAACTTAAAAAGCATTTCTCTTTTATGTTGGACAGTTAAATTCTAAATCACACCACCCAAAGACAGCCGCTGATTATGAGAAACTCAATGCAATTAAGGCTTTATGGGAGAGAGTCTTTGCTTTCTTACATTTAAGAAAATCTGAGATATCACAAGATGTGGCAAGAAAGTTGGGCAAGTATGACAAGATGATACATCTTCTTCTTCAATACATTGGATCCAAAAGTGCCATCTCTTCACTGCAGCAAGGGCAACTTACCATATCTGCTGTGCGATCCTTGCGGCAGCCTTTGCAATCACGACCTCAAAATCCTAGATTGCATTCAAATAGAAATCAAATTAATCCTCATTTGGAATCATTGAACCTAGACCACAAGGTTACAGCAAAGGGAAAAAACAAGGTGACAACCTTTAGGGATGGTTTGGCAATTCCATCTGGGGTAACAACTGCACCACAAATAAAGTTGAATTCTCAACAGCCTGATACCTATTTTGTTTCACCACAAGGAAATGATGTGAAATTGCCGGTACAAGATGCTGCAAACTGTGGCATTTACAGCTCATCACCAAAAAGTGGAGTTAATGTGCATCAGCGGAAGATCAATCACCTTATGCTTCATAACATGCATCTCAAACAGCAAAATGAACAGCGAATGATGCAGAATCAACAAGCAAAACAACAATTGCAACAATGCCAGGCGACAAAAAAAGCAATCAAACAGAGAGAAGAAATAAAGCTTCAGCATCCATGGCGACCTTCTAAGTTCATAGAACACAAGAGTCCGCAGCTTCATCAGATGAATGAAGTAACCAGTGTGAAAGTGGGACAAGCAATGGGTGTTAAAACAGGCAGTTTTGTGCGACAAAACTCTGCAGGCCAGCTCTTAGGGAATAACTGTCAACTTTTGAATTCTGATTCTCCACCCTCTATTTCTTCACCCCAACTTCAGGATGCATCCCCTCAAATTTATCAACATACTTCACAACAGATTGACCCAAAAACTTCAGAAACATATTTTACAAAATCTGGAACTTGTCCGCAATCTGTTGAGCTGTCTCGTTCAATTTCCCTGGTTCCATCACCCGTAAAAGAAGATTCCAATGAAATTACTTCTCATGTTTCATTACTTGAAAATTCTGGCAATGGACTTCAAGATGGCAGTCAAAATAATGTTTCTGCATCAGAATTTTTTGAATCAGGCGTTACTAGGGAGCCTATTCAGCACTTAATGAAGCTGGTTAGTTTAAGCTGTTAAAGGGTATCTTATTTGATGGATTTGATTTTCTTACTCTTAACCTGTTTGACGGTTTTTATTTTTTCTTGCGTGAAATACAGTACCCTGATATGAATGAGACTTATTTTCATTGTTGATCATAGGTGGGATCAATGTCACACAAAGCATTAAGTGCTTCTGTCAGAGACATGGAATTGGCAGCGAGAATGATTGACAGGACAGCAGGATCGATACAAGGTAATGGATCAACAGTTGGTGATGAGTTGGTGCCGATGAGTGATTTTTGTTTACTAGGAGAAAATCTGGACAGCCATCCAAAAACAATGAAAATAATGCGCTTTGTAAGAGCAAAGCCATCAAACATTGTTCAGTCAGCAGACAGCATAACCAATGGTTTCAAAGAGTTAACTGATCCTGAGACATGCGACATGGAGATAGACGCAACATCTTGTGACAAGAGGCCTAGGGCAAAGGTATAGCCCCTTCTGGGTATTTTCATTGACAAGCTCAAAGCAATATATGATTTCTTTTAACAACCATAAATATATCATGCAATTCCCAACATAATTATGCAAAGCTAATATTCATTTCCATCAGGCACATCCCAAATGTTGTCCTTTTTCTACCTCAGTTTTGTGATTCACCGTCAAATTAGTTTACCTTCCTCTAATGGCGATCCAAGTCTTCAAATCCAAGTCACTCTCCTACCATACAATGCTTTCATATGATGCTCATTTCTCATGATTTTTCCACTCATTAGTTTACTTCCCAATACTTATGGAGTGCAATGTTCCTTTTGAGCTACAAGTCTTTGTTTGGATGGAAATTTAGGTAGTTGTTAGAGTAAAGGAATAAAGTATCATTTTTTAACAAAATGGTCAAAAAGTTTCAAATATTCCTAATAGGCCAAAACAGAACACTATTGGAATAATAATCAAATATTTCCATCAAAACGTAGTGCAACTCAACAAAATACAGCATAACAACCAGTGTGAATGAATCATCACTAACCCATGAAGATCCAAGTATGAACAAAAATCAAAGGATGACTTTGGAATCATCTTTACAAACAACTTTCAAGAGCACAGGTTCTTTTGAAGTCGTCTTTCTAACTCCTCTGAAACCTCATATGGGGACGTTTCAAATGGAATGACTGCCTCCACTATGGGGCAGTCTATTTTTGAAGATGATTCAGGAGCCATGTTTTGAAACACGATTTTTTAAAGTTGTCCTTCCCATGGCCTCAAACTCAAATTAAACTGAAGAAAGGCATCATCCCAAACAACAACTTTAGGGCTTTATTATTGGGTCTGTAAAATCGATTTCTGAGGTTCATTTGTTGTGGAATTAAGTTCTCGAAGATGCTGCGTTGGGCAAAAGCCTCTGATGCCACCAAGTTCTAATTTATCTCAACTGCCATACGTACAAGTAGTATGACTATTAGATAAAAGTAACATAATGAAATCGAGAGAATACATGAAGAACGGAAGTGATGGGATTCACAATATTTGTCCCCCACTTGGCTCATACTTGGCGTTTTACCCCATTGTAAAAGAAACAACATTGAAGTCACCTAATTTCTCTCTGCTTGGTACATTGGACATAATTGGTTGGCACCTGCTATGCAGGCAGTTCAGGTGCAAGGTTTGAAATGAGAATGTGGTGTGCCATTTGCCTTATCTCTAATACATAGTTCTGTACAACTATAAAAAAATAAGAACATGGTATTTCACTTGTTCTAAAAGGTGGTGCGAGTACCATGTGTGTTTGTTTTTGTAAATACACTTTCGGAATTTATTATACCTCTTGATATGAGAACAATTTTCAGTTAACAATTAGATGTTTAATGAAGCAGAGATTTTTATACTTCAGATTAATCATGTAAAGCATGTTTCTAGAAACATTATGGCTAATTCGTCTCCTTCTAAACTTGCTAAAGCTCTACTCTCTTAGATTTTAATCTCACATTTGGAATATTTTGTAATTCTCCTAACAAAAACATAAACAACATAAATAGGAAAAAAAAAAGCTCTACATTGCTTTCGATCATTAGAGTCACTTATTTGGAACAAAAATTTATCATGTTTTGGAACTTGCATTCTAAAGTGTAAGGCTAAGGTATTTATGTCAGAAATATTATGTCAAGTCAATGTATATGGTATAACAAGCATTAATTCTCTTCACAGTCCTTGCCTTCATGACCCTGCTTTTGTTTCCCCTTCGAAAGGTTTTACTTAATTACTTCTGTTTTTGTTTGCACATAATATTTTTTTTTATTGGTTCAATAAATAATCATTACATAATATCTGGATTTGTGCAAATGGAGCGTTGGTGTCATTTTTTAATGGAATCGTGATTATATAGATTTTTTGTAGAAAATTAGACTCCATTTGAACCCCTTTCCTCTCATTGGCTGTGGCTGACCCTGACTCCTTTCATTTTGAGGTCATATCTAGTATTTGAAGTTTTCCTTGATTTGATGTTTGGTTTTTGCATCAGATTTTCTATGTAACAAGTAATTCATCATATGGCAGGTAAATGATGCCCTGTTTAAAGAAATAAAAGAGATAAATCAACGACTGATAGGCACCGTTGTTGATATCATTGATGGAAGTGTTAATTCGACAACTGCAGTATCTGTAGCTGAAGCTGGTGAAGGCATTATTGTTAGGTGCTCTTTTAATGCTGCGGCCATCTGTCCTGATTTGAAATCAGAGCTTGATTCAGGCCGGGTGGTGGGTTCCAAACATTTAGCCTTGCATGATCTGATTGCAAATTGTATGTTTTATCATCTGGATAACTTTGTTTTTTCTGTTGCAGTCAAACGTTCTGCCCCTCCGATTGCTTGTTCCAACAAATTATCCAAATTGCTCACCTGTACTTTTAGACAAGTTGCCTGAAAAAGTCAGGTGATAGAATAAGCCATTGTTATTTCATTTCATATGCACGTTGTTCTTTCCATTTCTTATGATGGGTTATTTTTGGGGGGGCGGTGGGGTGGTTAATTTGTGATGGTGTGGGTGGGGCTACGATCCCGAGTGGTGCTCGGGTCCCTGACATCAGCAAGGGACCATGTTCGCTGCACCAAAAAAAAAAAAAAAATCTCCCATGGTGTGGGAACGGTCTCTTGGCGTGCATCCTTATATATTTTTTTACATAACCAAATCAAATCAAACCATGGGTCAATTATATGGATTTGACGACGGTAATCAAATCCGTTTAGGGTCTTGTCCTCCATTATATCTATGTAGATAATGTCATATTTAATAGTTTTTTTTCAACTACTCTTGGGTCTCCCTCTCCCTCTCCTACTCCTGGTAATCTCCATGCTTTCACATTTTTTAGTAAGTGTCTCCGTTGGACGCCTTTTAACATGACTGAACCATCTTAATCGATTTTCTCTCATTTATCTTCAATCGGTGTTATTCCTACTTTGCCTCTAATCTCTTCATTCCTAATCATATCTCTTCTTGTGATCCCGTGCATCCATCTTAGTATTTTCATCTCCATAACTGTCATCTTTGGAACATAATTATGCTTTACTACCCAACACTCTGATCCATATAACAACGTTAGTCTTACCGCCACCTTATAATACTTTCCTTTGACCTTGAGGGAAATTTTCCGATCACACAAAACCCCTGAAGCACTCCTCCATTTGGTCCACCCGGCCTGAATCCTATAACTTACATCAGTATCAATCCCTTCATCTTGTTGTACCAAAGATTTAAGATATCTAAAGTTTTTTTTTTCTACAATCTTTTGAATACCCAAATTTACTTCTATACTATCAGTTGTCCTACTTTGATTAAATTTACATTCCATATATTCCGTCTTGCATCGACTTACCCTTAACTCTTTTGTTTTTAACGTTTTCTGCCTCAATTCTAGCTTAGTGTTTATTCCTTCTCTTGTCTCATCTATTAAAACAGTATCATCTACAAATAATATACACTACGGCACCTCATCTTGAATATATTTAATATTTGTTTACATATTCAAAAAAAAAAAAAGCACCACATTTTAATTTTTCATATTAAAAATATTGAAACGTAAAAGATAAATTGAAAAGAAAATCATAAAATAAGATGTCATTGATTTGTTATTCTAGTTTGTGTCAACCTTCGTTCAGCTCTTTAAGCAAAATGTATTGTCCTACTTCGTTCTTATTTGGAAAACAAACTTTTGTTTGACAGTAGGGGAAAAGAAGATTTATCAGCAAAAGTGATGTCAAAGCTTCATGCTATTCTCCAAAATCTTCTGCAACCGGTGTCGCTTAAAGAGACAGCAAGGAGTTGGGATGCGTGTGCTCGAGCTGTTATAACTGAATATGCTTGTCAGAATGGTGGAGGGAGCTTCAGCTCAACATATGGGACTTGGGAGAACCATTTCAACTGGAAATGATCTCAACATTAGCAAGCAACATTAGCAAGCAATAGACTGTTGTGGCACAAAGATTTAAGAAAGGAAACATACAGACACTATAATCCTTGCAGGGCTGTTCTTTTCTTTAACCTATCATTTGAAAAATAACTTTTAATTCACCTGCCTGGCAAGTAGAATCCAACTGATAGTGCTTATGACGAACTAGTGCAATCGAATGCATTAAGTTTGAGGAAAACTCTCTTTATTTGTGGTTAATATGTTTGCATTAGCAAGTCATTATTATTAGGCTGCTCCGGGCTTTACCTGCATGTGATTAGTGAGTGAAATTTTGATATTTTTCTGTCCGTCCATTTAAGAAATCGGTTGGCTTATATAAACTATAAATTGTCAGTGTCTAAAGGTACAAAAATATAATTTAAAACATAATACCTCCGTTTGGTAACGTTTCTGTTTTTTGTTTTTCTGTTTTCGTTTTCAAAATTTTAAAAACTTACAACAAAAACATGTTTGTTAAAATCTGTTTCCGT
>JAVXUM010000011.1:14390805-14406032 GCA_035590655.1 Pouteria glomerata | reverse complement strand
CTTTTAGACTCTTTTTTTTTTTCTTCTTATTTTCATCTTCTTCTTTTCTTCTTAGCCTTTACCAGTGAAGAAAATAAAAAAAGGATAAGAAAGAACAAGAAAGATCACAAAGTTAGTATCAAAGAAGGAAACAGGAAGATAAAAAAGAAAAAGGAAAATTAAAATAATATATATATATTTCTTACACAGAAAAGCAATATCAAACCTAGATAAGGATAAAAAAAAAAAATTCAATATCAAAATGTATTTTTAAATTGCATTTTCAAGCACAACTAAAATATAAAGAAAATGCACTTTAAATGCAATTTGATAATGCATTTTTAAACAAAGTAAATATGCGTTATCAAATCAAAATACGTTTTCATTATTAGTATTCTTCCAATTATTTTGTTCTAGACAATATTTTCTATATTTTTACCACCCTAACAGCAGGACCAAAAAAAAATTAACATATAACCACCCGGAAGAAGAAAATAATTAATTAAATTAAATTTTCATAAAACATATCCAGGATAATTAAAATAGTAAAATTTTATAAGGATAACATGTATTCCCTTCTGATCACATATCAAATACATTCTAAATAATAAATTAATCACTCAGCAATGTCCTAATTATTCTAAAATGTACACCAATTTATTCATTAATAACAAAAAATATCCCACGTGAGAATCATTGAAAAAAAAAATTTTAATATATTATATATAACTAAAATTATAATATAAACATCATTCGAAATAATTTCTCAATTTAGAGTACCGTAGCATTAGTGACATTAAACAAGCTTACTAGGTAGGGCAAGAGAAGTCCCAGAGCAAGTGAGATATTCTCTATTAGATTTATTTTTACAAATTGAGCAAAAACTAGGGGAGAGCAACCTAGCCTTCGAATGCTTTGTTTGACCACTTTATTTACATTTTATAATCTTAGCCTCTGAAAAACATAAATCCCTCGGTTAATTTGAGCACCATTGAACATTGACCTCTATATGTTATAAGAAAAACTTTTACTTATATACTTTGAAAAACATGTTATTTGAATTATTTAACGTACAGAAAATAATAATTAAGGTTACGTTTGATATAAGAGTAATAGAAAGTAAATTTTACTGAAATAATTTTTACTCTCTATTATATCTATATAATAAAATAGAACAGTTTTTTAAAATGTCACTATTACAAACTGAGATCTAAATGTTGAGATTAAATTTTATTTTTCAATGAATGATTGAGATTTTTCATAAAACTTTTGTTTCTTTGTCTTACATAACTAAAATATTATAAATTCACTTTTTCTTTCACCTATATATGTACTAGTATTATCGTATATGATTTTAATAAATATAAAAACTCATGAATTCTTAAAAGAAATTCACTTTTTTGAATTTTAAAACGGAATTCACTTGCTCATGGGTTCAAAAATGGGATCCCATTTGTTTAAAAATTTAATATAATTGTCAACCTTATACATTTCAATTATATTAGTAATTCAATTAAAAATACAGATAAAAAATATAGTTGAATTAAAAAACATAAATAAGAAAGATTAAATAATTAAGTTATTTCTTAAATAACCACAATTCTTAATATTTTTAATATTTAAAAGTAGAAAAAATATTGAATATTAATTAAGCTTGGGAGTAGTTATTTTTCTATATTAGCCACTCTACTTTTTTTATTTTTAAAATATTTAAATAAAATTAGTCTTGGATGAGTGATTTGCTTTTCTAAATTTTAATTTTAAATTTAAATTAGTAAAGTTAACTATATCTATATAATAAAACATAGCACATTTCAAAAATATCTTTCTTACAAATTTAAAGACTGAAATTGAGTTTTCTTCTTCAATAAATGGATGAGATCTTTTATAAATTAAAACTTTTTCTCAAATTCTTTCTCAGTCTTCAGGTCATTTTACATTTTGATAAACCATTGAATTGAATTTAATGGTGGTATCTGAAGATTTACATTGAAAAAGAGAGTTGTATTAAGAAAAATAAAAATTTTATTTCTCGGTTACAAATACATGTATATTTAATTTTAATTGAGAAGTGTCGTAGGTGCAAATTATTCGCTAATATACTAATAAATCTGAGAACATCAAATAAATTAAAATAACCATAAAAAGATATTTTTGTTGAAACTTAATAAACAAAAAGTTTAAATTTTAACAACAATAAAAAATATAATAAAATCTAAAAAATTATGTCAACAATCACATTAAAAATATAATAAATTTTAAAAAATTATACCTTGTATTTTTGAATAAACAAATTGAAAAGAAACTAATAAACAATCACTCCCAATCGTGTTAAGCCATCATAATAAAATTCTAGTAAGTTTTTCTAGGAATGAATGCCATTTTATACCTTTTTTTTTTTTTTTTTTAACTTACTATATGTAGTAGAATTTCATGTAAATTTATATTCTATTTTAATTAGGAATATATTACATAATCCTATAAATATCGACATTGTAGTTTGAATAAAATTGTGAATAAGTGATAATTATGTACAATACTAATTCTTTTAGATTATATAATTATAATTTAAAATAATTGTAATTATTAATTAATGTTAATAAATTAAAATCTTTATTTACAAGGCTAACTATTTTTTTATTTCGTTTAATAATAATAATATTTATTATTAAAACTTTTATTTAACCGAATAAATATTTTTATACATTATTTTGCTTAATAACAATAATATTTAGTATGTTTTAAATAATAATTTATTAAAATATAAAAATAAAAAATAAGAATATGTTTTAAATGAAAATAAAAAATATGAAATTATATGATGAATAGTAGTCTAAATTAAATAAAAATATCAAGTGATATCCATGAACATTCTAATTTGAATAAAATTAAAAATTATGAATAAGTAATAATTATATAAAATAATAATTTCTTTATAAGATAATTAAAATAGCTATAATTTTGTGTCACGTGTCACAACTATACATATGTTACAACTGTAGTTCAAATTAAGTCTTACGTGGTATAAGATGGTTATATTTGAAAATGATTAGTCTTATGATAATTTTTCATTTCATAAGAGCCTGATTAGTTTCATTAAAATTGTATTATTCTCAAAACACATAGAGATTATTGTCAAAATTCATTTAAAATTTTACATTTTCATTATTGTATAATAATATTTTCACATTAAACAAAAAATAAATTAAAATTTAAAAAGTTTTACCTGGTATATTTAAATAAATAAATTGAAGAATAACCTTAAAAAGAGACTTTTGTTGGAATTTAATATACAAAAATTTTAAATTTTAAGAATAATAAAAAATATATTAAAATCTAAAAAATTATTTAAACAATCAGATTAAAGAATTACAATAAAATTTAAAAAACAATCATCCCTTGTATTTTTGAATGAACAAATTAAAAAATATAGTAAAAAATAAACATCCCTTGAGCTTTGATACATAACAAAAATTAGAATTTTATTAATAATGAAAAACATAATAAAATTTGAAAACCTAATACTAACAATCACATTAAATATAGAATAAAATCTAAAATGGTCAAACCTAAAAATTAAAAATTTAAGTACATAGCAAGCAAACTGTAAAGTCAAATAGGAAATTGCTATATCAAGTAAATAGCAAAATCAAAAAAAATTGATGTAATGAAAATTCTTAAAGAAATTGGAAAGAAAAAAGACTTGGTATTTATTTATAGATTTTGCATACAGGTGAGTCTTATACAATTTAAATTAATTTTATGATCGAATTGAAAGTTCAAATCTTACTAGTAAATGGAATAGTTTTTATGTATTTTTGTTTATTTTAAGTTATATTCATAGTTTTAGACTCAATATTTTTTAAAATTTTTATGTATTTTTTGATATTTTATATGTATTTTTTGTTTCACTGACTAATTTTTTCAGTCAATAAAACTATCAATTTACAATACTTTGAAATTTTGTGACATATCAATACTTTATTAATTCTTTTTGAATTTTAGATGAAAAATTATTAGTTAAAATAAATACATAAGTAGAAGTGTAGATTAAATAAAAATTTCAAGTAATATCTATAAATATTCTAATTTAAATAAAACTGTGAATAAATGATAATGATATATAATACTCTTTCCTTTCAGATTATATAATTATAAATTAGGATAATTATAATTATAAATTTATGTTAATAAATTAAAATATTTATTTAACAGGTTAATTATTTTTTTTTTGCATTATTTTGTTTAATGGTAATGTGTACTATTAAAATCTTTATTAAATAGGGTAAATATTTTTTTACATTGTTTCGTTTAATAACTTTAATAATATTTATTATGTTTAAATAATAATTTATCAAAAAATAAAAAATAAAATTTAAGATTATATTTTAAATAAAAATAAAAATATAAAATAAGAAATTATATGATAAAAAGAAGTGTAATCTAAAACCCTGTCAATTACTTCTTCTATTGGTATCTAAGACATGTACCAATATTTTCACATTAAATAAAAATAAATTAAAATTTTAAAAAATTTTACCTGATATACTTAAATAAATAAATTAAAAAATAACCTTAAAAAGAGCCTTGTGTTGAAATTTAATGTACAAAAATTTTAAATTTTAACAATAATAAAAAAATATAATAAAATCTAGAAAATTATATAAACAATCACATTAATCAATTATAATAAAATTTTAAAAAAATCATACCTTAGGTTTTTGAATGAACAAATTGAAAAATATAGTAAAGAATAAATTTTTTTTGAAATTTGATGCATAAAATAATTAGAATTTTATTAGTAATGAAAAATATAATAAAATTTCATAATCTAATTTTAACAATCACATTAAAAATAGAATAAAATCTAAAAAAATCAAATTTAAAAATTAAAAATTTAAGTACATACCAAGCAAATCACAAATCCAAGAGAAAATTATTATATCAAGCAAATTGCAGAGTAAAAAAAAATTGATGTATTAAAAATTCTCAAATAAATTTGTAAGGAAAAAAAGTTTTGGTATCTATTTATAGATTTTATATACAGGAGAGTCCTATACTATTTAAATTAGAATAATTTTTTGATCGAATTGAAAGTTCAAATCTTATTAATAAATAAAAATTTTTTTATGTATTTTTATTTATTTTAAGTTATATTTGTCATTTTGGACTCAAAATTTTTCATTTTTTTTTGTATTTTTTGATTTTTTAATTTATTTTTTGTTTCAATGACCAATTTTTTCGGTTAATGAAATTATCAATTCACAGTGTTTTAGTATTTTGTGACACATCAATGCTTTGTTTGTTATTTTCCAATTTCAAACAAAAAATTATTAATTAAATTAAATATATAACTAGAAACAGATTAAATGAAAATATTAAAGTGATTCTAATTTGAATAAAATTATGAACAAATAATAATTATGGACAATACTAATTTCTTTTGGAATATGTAATTATCAATTAAAATAATTATAATTATAAATTTATGTTAATAAACTAAAATTTTTATTTAACAGGTTAATACTTTTTTTTACATTATTTTGTTTAATGATAATAATAATATTTATCATTAAAATTTTTATTTAACAGGTAAATATTTGTTTGAATTATTTTGTTTAATAATAATAATATTTATTATGTTTTAAATAATAATTTATCAAAATAAAAAAATAAAAAATAAGAATATGTTTTAAATAAAAACAAAAAAATAAAAAATTATGTGATAAAAAGAAATGTAGTCCAAAACACTATTAATTACTTTTTTTTATTAGTGTCTAAAAATGTACCATCATAAAAAATTTTAATAAAATTGTGTTGCAGGATTAGAATAAAATTAGATTAAAATAGTCAAGTATAGATAATAAAAGGGAAAATTTGAGTTAAATTAAAAAAAATTAAGAATAGAATAGTTAAATTGTTTTTTTAAACACGGCTTTTTATAGTCGTTGAGGTATATGTTTAATTTGTTGTTATGTATGAGATGGGCCGGTCCGTTTGATAATTGAAGTCTTATCACAAACTGAAATTGAAATAGCAATGGCGGTGATTGGGAGCTGCTACTGCCACTGGGTAGTGAGGTCTTCTTCTCCTCCTTCTCCATTGTTATGCCCACTGCGAAGACGACCTCTTCCTTCTTTTACGCCTTTCTCTGGCCGTCGCTATCGGTGCTGGTGCTGGTGCTGCTGCTGTCATTCCGGCCGCTCCACCGTTAATACGACGCTTTCACATATTCACGAAACCGGCGTTGTCGCTTGCCTTCGTGCCCATAGGTAAACAGCAAGTAAACCCCTCTCTCTCCGATTATGTGAACTTTCGTTCTCTCTGAATTTTCTGTCCATTATCAATTGTACTATTGCCGGGATTATCTTATTCAGATGAGGCAACTTTTTGAATTTCAGTATGAAAATGAAAATTGAAAAGAAAGAAAACGGGAATTTTTGAATTTCGTTGCTGAGTTTTTCTACTGCTTTTAGCTAGACTACACTTGATTTAACTAAGCTTGTTACATGGTGGCAACAACAAAGCAGCCACAGAAGTGGCGCCAGAAATCGAGTTGAGAGGGGCCATATTATAGTCAAGTGTAATTAGGTCAATATATATATGTAATTACGTCAACCAAAAGATGAATTATTAAACTTTAGTTATCAATTTCTGTAGAAAAATAATATAAATAATCATTTGCAGAGTTATTGTGTGCATTAATAATAACAAAAGATATAGTAAGGTAAAACAATAACTTATAGTTGTCTATGGAATCATTGGAATGTGTGCTCGTTATTCTTTTTAAATGATTAATGTATCATTGAATAATAATAATTTGCTTATAAAAAGCTTCTTTTGCCTAATTTTGGTGAAAAGTCAATTTCTTTTCTTCTTCTTAATACTACTTATCAATTATGTATAAGTTGTTCAATCTAATTGTTCCTTATTTAAAAATAATTTAATTTTTTTTAAAGAGAAAGTAGATCCAATTATTTGAAATCTTTTAATAAAAGGAAACAAAAGTAATAAAGAAAGTTCCACCAATTATATTATTGGTTTTAATTTTTTCCAATTTTAGTCAAATGTAAAAAAAAAAAAAAAATTACAAATTTTGACTAATTGATTGTTAGATAAATGAAAGTACACCATTATAAATGAAAGTACACCATTTAGAAGACTAACCAATTTAGAAATCTTCAATCTTCTGAAGAAGTCAAAATTTTGTATATCAAGGAATATGTATAGATTTATATATATTTTTATTTAAGGATTATTGTATAAAGAGATTTTGTTTTGTGAAGGTAAGCAACAACTCGATGACCTCATCCAAACATGAGGTTTTCTTTTGAAATAACTAGGAATAGGAAGGATAAGTGATGGAATCTGAAACAACTAGAGAAGAAAAAACTAGGAACTTTCATGCTATGTTTGGAATCATGAATTTGTACAGGAAAAGGAAAAATGAAGGGAAAATAAAATTTATAATTTGTGCAATTTTTATATACTTAATCAAGTAAAAGTTAAATTTTGTGGATAAATATCTATTTTTTAGTCTCATTTTTCCAACTCAATAAAAAATTAAAATAAATTTGATTTTTTTCACTTCATTTTGCATTCTTACCATTTTTCTTCACTTTTTCTTTCCTTCCAAAAATCCATGTTCCAAACGTAGCCTTAGAGTTTGAATTAATTCCTACAAAGATCATTGCAAGTCGCACACCAATTGAAAGTGAAGTTTACTTTTCTATTTTTGTTTGTATCTTTTGATGGAAATAAGTTTAAAGGAAAGAATTCTATTTCCTTTCTTATTTATGATAGTCAAATAATGTTTTGACACAGAGTTTTGGAAATAGTGTCTATCTTTTGATTAGAGTCCAATTTAGCATTCTGTATTGAGAAGGTTGCAGTATGGAGTAATCAATTGATAAAACACTGCAGGGTAAACTTGAAGGGGAAAGGGGAATTGGGAGTATGTGAGCTGGATACAGGGGAGTTGAAGGTGCAGTAGAAAGTTCAATTTAGTTAAGTGAAAGAAAGTTAGCTCAACAGTACCAACTGATGCAGCCATGGCTGCTGGACCTTGCTTTAGGGAGAAGACAGACAAGGTTAAGAGTAGAGGAGGATTTGCATAATTGAGAAGAAGAGACACAAATGTAGTCATCTGGAAGGAGTGCACCTTGTATAAATAGGAGTTAGAGATTGAATCTTGATCATTCAAGGTGCTTGGCAATGGAGGATGTTGATTTGGCAAGTAGCTAACCTTCCTTAAGTATGTCTTTCTAAGAATTCATAAAAATATAATGAGGAAACATAAAAAGTGATAGTGGGTCTAAAATAACTAAAGAAATTTCCTCAAAACAACTTTGGACAAACTTATGTGGGACCTTAAAGGGCCTAAAATAACTTTTTAGCCCCATCGGAAAAATTAATTGTCTTCTCAATGGGGTTTTGACACACAAAACTCCACCACACAACTCCCTAGTCAAGGGAAAGTTTACGAATGCTCTTGTCACAAGAGATGGACAGATTCTATACTATTCGTGGAAGAAGGTTTGGGGTGGCTCTACACATGAAAATGGTTGAATTGTCCCATCCTTGAAGCTTGTTTCGTGAAACAAGGCATTCACAGTTCACAAAGTAAACACAATTAGTACTCAGGCAATGAAAGATAGAAAGCATAAAGCATGTTATTTTATTAGTAATTGTGTGCATTCTAATTGGCTAAACTTGCCCAAGTAATGGTTAAAACTGATATTTTGTGATGCATAATTGCTGGCATAAAGGTGCACGGAGCCAGCAAGGACACTCGTGAGACGCATGTTTTGCTACTTAAGGGTGTGCTCAAATAGCTTAAAAAATGCGTGACTTTTTAGGAATTTATCACAGCCCTATCTGAGTCGTCCAATCTGCTGAATGCTTTCAGCACGTATTGGGGTCTGGAATGAAGTTTCTTCATGGGTCTCTACTTGCTTAAGTTGCATGACTAGATATGGGTACATTCATGGCAGCAGATTTTAATATATATATATATATATTTTTTTTAAATTCCAAAATTAATTTGCCATTCTGTCATTAATTGACCATTTTGCTATCTTTTATAGTGCAGAGCTGGCAATGGAAGCTGCATGTGCTGCACTTAATGGTGGTATTTCTGTTGTGAGCTCTCTTCCATGCACTACTACTCCATGTGCAATGTACAAACATTTAGACATCAATTTATGCTAGCTCTTAAAGCACATGTCTATTACAAGACTGGCACATCAATTTTATAGAATATATATATTTTGTAGACAAACATTTTTTGCTAAAAAATTATTAGAAATTAAAAGAAAGGAAAGAATTGTTAGGCAGGCTTACAATCGGCTCATAGGTGTTGCCAATATGAGTCCTTTTTGTTCCAGCTACTCAACACATAGGAGGATGTTTGTAGACTGACCAACTATTTTCAGTAGATATGGTAACTAAGGCCTAGATGTTCATTTTCCTTTTGCATTCGTAATAAAACTGTTCAGAGATCTAGGATATAATACTTTGGCCACTATTTATATTCCCATAGTTTAATATATTATTATTACTGTTATTATTATTTTATAGGTACCGATTCAAAGCATAAATGCATATATATATATAATAGTGGCATTATTTATTTTAAATTTAAGAATAATTAATATTTTATTTAATTAATAACTTATCTTAATAATTTTTAAAAATAAACCACAAATTTATATTTCACAAAAATATTAAAATACAAAAAAAACTCCCACACAACCATGTCCACAATAAGACCATAATTTAATCAATGTCTCAAAATTTTAAATCTACTACCTAATCAAATATTAATTAAAAAAGAAAAACATTATTAAATGGGTATAATTGAGTTCGTGGGTTTGATATAATTTGTATTCAACCTGGCCAATGATAACCTATTATAAAATGGGTATAATTGGGTATTAGTCATTTGTGGCTCAACTCAAAGCCGCCCAAAGTTGCCCATTTGCTAGCTCTAATCAAAATCATGGTCATAATTTCACACGAGGCTATCTAGATGCTGATTGGGTGGGATCACAATCAGATAGACGCCCCACTACTAGTTATTTTGTCTTTTTTGTAGGAAATCTTGTGTCATAAAAAAGTAAGAAGCAGACTGTAGTTGTTAGGTTTAGTGCAAAATCAGAATATAGGGTGTGTTTGAAGTGGCAAAAAATTTTTAAAAATTGATAAATGTTACAGTTTTGCAATTTGTGCAACAGGAGAAAAAGTTGAAGTTTTTTTTTTTTAAAAATTTTAGAGTTTTTTAGCGAAACTTGGTGCTCCAAACAAAGCCATAGAGCTATGGCTTATCCTTCATGTGAATTAATCTAGATATAGCATATTTTGGAGAAGTTGGGAGTCCATCATTCATAGCTTATGAAACTATTGTATGATAATCAGGTTGTAGTGCATATTGCTTCTAATCCAGTATTCCATAAAAGAGCAAAACATATCGAAGAAGATTGTCCTTTTTTTAGATAAAAGATAATAGAAAATATCATTAAGACAGGATATGTTAAGTCAAAAGACCAACTTGCAGGCTTATTCACTGAAGCACTTGGGGTCCTCAGGTTAGACGCATTTGTAACAAGTTTGGAACATATGTTATATACGCTTCATCTTATGGTGGAGTGTTAGAAATATTATAAATATAGATGTAGGATTAGATTGATTTCTAGATTGATTGTTTCCTATAATAGGAAATGCGATTAGATGTGATTAAGAGTGACTGATATGATTGATTATTTCCTAAAATTGTTTCATGTATATAATGATTTTCCAATTACAATTGGTCTATACCAAGTGTCAAAAACAAACATGGTCTTACCTGTAGTGGGTCAAGCCATTCCATTCATGGTCTTACCTGTAATGAGTCAAGCCATTCCTTTCAATGTTTGTTTTTGACACTTGGTATGGACCAATTGTAATTGGAAAATCATTTGTATCATCTCTAACAGTTCTAACGTTAGTAATTGTTCCATCATACATGTCTTTGATCATTTTAATATATTTCATTGCAACTCTTTTCTTTTCCGCCATAAAATTTCTCTTGGAACTATATCATATGCCTTCTCTAAGTTGATAAAAATTACATGAAGATCTTTCTTCTTCTTCTTCTTCTAGATTTTTCCGTCAACATTATTATTAGGAAAATAGCTTTAGACAATTCACCACGCATAAAACCAAATTTAATATATTTTTCCTCCACTCGTTAGACATACTATCGGTATTCGTTCAGCATATTTTTGGTATGCAAGTTACTGTTAAAAATTTTTGTTAATCAAGTTATCTCAGCATTCTTTAGGCATTTCCAAGTTTTAATTGGAATGCCATAATAACCTATAGCTTTATTTGTCTTCATTTTCTTCATAGCCTTCTTTACTTCTGCGAACATAATCCAATGTATAAAACCTACATTATCCTTGATAGGATTAGCATGATCTCCCAAATTCTGTTCGGTTATTAAATAATTTACCGAAATAGCTTTTCCACCTATCTTTAACAGCTTCTTTGTTGACAAACACTCTTTGATTTTCATTTTTTATGCACTTAACCTGGCACAAGTCTTTACTTTTCCTTTCTCTTATTCGAGCCAACTTATAGATATTTTTTTTCACATCTGTTGTCCCTAGCTTGTTATATAATTCATCAAAAATAAAAATGGGGCAGGGTTTTTTCTTGCATTCTATTTGCTTTATTGCAGTTGGAGATTGTGATGTCAACCCCGGGTGTATTTGAGGTTTTTTCCATTATCTATTTGTTGCCTTTGGCTTTTGTACCGAACGTGGCCTAACTAGGTTGAGATCTAAGTGGTGTTTTCTTTTTTTCTCCTACACAGGTTTTGCAACAGCTGGCTCATGACTATCCTACATCAACATTAGGAGTAAATATTTCGTAGATCCTTTTAGTTTTCTTACATTTCTTTTTTGTTTTAACTATGATTTTTAAATGATCTGGATGCTAAAACATGGGGGTCCAGCTGCAGCGACCTGTATCTTTTGTTGAAAATGTGTATTTATTTCTTTTGTGTGATAAAAAGGACGAGAGTTGGCAGTTGTTTTCTGTTTGTAAATGACATAAAATTGTGCCTTTGAATATCAGTGCATCAGAAATTGACATATTGTGAAGAGATCAGCAATTTTATGCTGCGATCCATGACAAAATGCCTAGTATAAATCTTCCCTTTATTTCATTTTAATAGATATTAGCTTTTGCACTTTTTAAAATAAATCCGGGTAGAGACATCACACAGGTGTCTGAGCTGATTTTGGACATTTGCTGGCACATATGTTCCCCTGATAATCGTCAACATGCTAAATGTCAATGAGAAAGTGTCATCCATATCTCACTGGGTTCTGATTCCTTATTTTGATATGTTTTCCTACTTGGATTATTTAAAAAGGTATTGCGATTGCTTTGAAGCTTACATGCCCCTTTCAGGTTGGTACTGTTTTAAATGCTAAGGATGCCAAAAGGGCCATAAATGCGGGAGCCAAATTCCTCATGAGTCCAGCAATGGTGAAGGTATGTACTGAAACTGGAAATAGCATACTCTTGTAACCTGAAATATATCATTGTATGAATCTTCAAATCACTTCCTTTCTCTCTTCTTTTGTTTTGAACTTCTATCTTTATTTATTTATTCGTTACTGTGTCTCACTGGCTCTCCATTATGACAACTGAACCATTTGTGTTTTTTGATATGCTGTGATGTGCCCTATTACTTCTCTTAAAACATATGTGGTGGTCTTCAGGATATTTTGGATGATGTTCAAGGAAGTGAAGCTCTATACATACCCGGTGTGATGACCCCAACAGAAGTAATATTATTTAAGTTACTTAACTTTTTCGATGTTCCAAGGCTTTTGTACAATCTTACTTTATTGATTTGCTACTATGTTTATATGTTCAACTTTTGCTTTTGTCATTTGATGGTGAATTTGGAAATTTCCTCTTTAAGTTATTGACTTGCTACTAAGTCTCAAGCTTTGCCCCTCTTAAGTTGGTCTTGTACCATATCTGAATCATGAGAATATGGTGCAAGTTCAACTCCCTCTCTCTCTCTCTCTCTCTCTCTCTCTCTCTCTCTCTCTCTCTTTGAAATAAACTCATCAGAAAATGTGGGACTTACACTATAATTTCCTTGGTTCAGATATTATCTGCTTATGATGCCGGTGCCAAAATTATCAAGGTGAATGTTGCCTGTTTTCTAATGTTTGGATTAGCAATTTGCTTAGTTCAAAGATCCAGATGTTAATTCTGACCCTATGAATGTGTGGTGAACAAGTAAATAAATTTACTGATTCATCATGTTCATCTTTTGTAGATATCCCAATTGAACTGCTCATTCGTTAATTGGTGTTAGATTATCATGTGTTGTTGACATTTTGACTTCATGATAAAGTAAGTTAGGTATTTTGCTTTATGACTAAAATTGCAATTATAATTTAGTGATGTTTATCCAAAATTGAATTTCATTAATTAATGTGCTACATTTAATGGATATAAATCTTTAGAAATATTGACCAATATCTTGACTGTAAACTTATTAAAATGCCACATGACATTATCAAATTATCCTATTTCACCCCTAATTATCTTTGTGCATTACTTATATTCTTTTATAATGGTATGGATTCCTTACTTGAGAGATATCAAAGGCATACTTAAAATAACATTTTCATTAAAAAAAAAAAAAATCTATAGAGTCTGATACACGTGGACAAATGGTTGATACATTTTCTAAATTGAGATGCAACATTTATGGCTAGGAATTAGATTTAAGGATTGAAATTACATTTATGAATGTTGTTTTGATTACTAGAGAAATGAGATAGTTTCGGAAATATTTCAAAAGCAGACACAAAAATAGAAAATTACATTGAAATGTTTAGAAGAAATACAATATGGAGAAAGAAATACAGAAGCTGGACCTCAAAACTGAGGAGGGTAATCTCACTGAGAATAATAGATCCATGAGGGAGGATCTGATATTGAGACTTTACAACACCCTGAAAATGGAGGAGATCAGCTGAAGACAAAAATCAAAAGTTCAATGGTTAAAAGAGGGAGATAGGAATACAAGGTACTTTCATAAAATTGCATCAGTTAACAAAAGGAGGAATTGGATTGATAAATTGTTAATAGATGGGAAGCTCACAGTTGATCCAAGGGAGATATCACAGAAGATTGTGGACTATTACAAGAAGTTATACATAGAGGAAGCTGTTTGGAGGCCTCAGATGGATTTTATGGAGTTCTCTAAGATCAACTCTCAAACTGCTGCTGAGTTGGAACAACCTTTCACTGAGATGGAGATCTATCAAGCATTAATGGATTTAAATGGAGAGAAGGCTCCAGGCCCTGATGGCTGGAACATCAACTTTTTCCAAAGCTGCTGGTCTATTGTAAAGGATGATCTGATTGCAGTTTTTACAGATTTCCATAGCAGCTGCAGGTTTGTACGTAGTTTCAACTCTACTTTCATCGCTTTAATTCCCAAAAAAGATGGTGCAGTGGAATTAAAAGATTTTAGACCTATAAGTTTGGTGGGAGCAGTGTATAAAATCTTGTCAAAAGTATTGGCAAGTAGATTGAAGAAGGTAATGAATATTCTCATCTCAAACTCTCAGCATGCTTTTGTTGGTGGAAGGCAAATTTTAGATGCTGCTCTTATTGCTAATGAGATCATTAACTCTAAATATAAGAGCAAGGCTCCGGGGATCATCTGTAAATTAGACATTGAGAAGGCGTTTGATCATGTTAATTGGAATTTCTTGTTTTATTTACTAAATAGGATGGGCTTCAGTGGTAGGTGGTGTGAATGGATAAAATGGTGTGTATCCACTGTTAGCTTCTCTATTCTGATTAATGGCTCCCCCGAAGGCTTCTTTTCAGCCTCTAGAGGTTTGAGACAAGGTGATCCTCTCTCACCTTTTCTTTTCATCCTAGTTATGGAGGCCCTAAGTAGGATGATGCAGAATGCTGAAATGGAAGGTCTTATTACTGGTTTCTCAGCTTCCAACAGGAGCCGTGAGCTGAGTATTAGCCACCTTTTGTTTGCAGACGACACAATTGTCTTTTGTGGTGCTGATTTGTCTCAAATGGGTTGCATTCGTTGTATTTTACTGGGGTTCGAAGCTGTTTCTGGATTGCGAATAAATCTTAACAAATCGGAGATCATGTCAGTTGGCAACATTCCAAATCTGGAGGATTTTGCTGCAGTTCTTGGA
>JAVXUM010000011.1:14367497-14381796 GCA_035590655.1 Pouteria glomerata | reverse complement strand
GATCTTTTTTTTTTTTTTTTTTTTTTTGGGGTAAGTATTCTATTTGATCTTAGTCTATTTATTCAAAAAAATTTGTTCATTCTACTCTTGAAAATTAATAAATATGGTGACTTCTGGTTTGATTGGTGTTTGATCTCAAATTTTTAATCAAATGTTAATAAATTTATTTTGCTCTATTTTATTCTATATTACTAAAATATAATATCCAAACTCACATAATTAATTACATTGATTTTATCGACCCACACAAATGATCATCGGTTGTTTCCGAAAGCAAAATAGCCTATTTTTCTTATTTCAAATCAACATGGTTATTTCGGCGAGCCCATGAGCAATTTTTTCAAAATAACTTATCTCATCAATTATGATTTTTTGGCTTGAAATTAAATTTTTATTATTTTGTAGATTTTTAGGAAAAAAGTTAATTAACCTTTTTAGTATAAAATTGTAGATAAAAATGCCAAAAAAAGAAAATTTCTCAAATCCTTTTGGGAATAAATAGGTAGTTTCTATCTTTTCTAAATAAAAAAAATTAATTAGCCATGAAATTCTACAAATCAATATTACTAAAAAGTCACATTTACTCAGGTGCTATCGCTAAATAAACTATTTATTAGTAAAAAATAAAAAATAAAAAAATAAAAAAAGGTATTATTTCCAAACAGCCCATTCGTTAATTTTCAGGAAAGGAGCTATATGGAAACCAAGGGTACTCGCTGTCCCGGATGGAGCAAAAGTGAAGCTTGAAGAGAATTCTTTCCACGCGCAAATCAATCTCGCTAAGTAAGAGAGAGTTTTGTCTTTGTGGACATTCTACTATTCCTTTTTGGCCATTTCATCTCTCTTTATCTGTCTCTATCAACAACGGATTCTTAAACACGGCGGCGATGGTTCCTCCACTACCGGCGGTTCACGGTGGTTCGTCATCTGCATCACCGTCGTTGGCAAACGCGCAGTACATCCAGCAGTTCCTGAGCAACGTGCTATCGCAGCGAGGCCCCTCTGCTCTGCCCTACTCGGAGGACGTCAAGTGGTTGATCCGGCAGCACCTAGTCTCCCTCACCGATGCTTATCCAAGTCTCCAACCGAAGACCGCCACCTACACCCACAACGACGGCCGCACCGTCAACCTCCTCCAGGCCGACGGCACCGTCCCCATGCTCTTCCAAGGGGTCACCTACAACATCCCCGTCGTCCTCTGGCTCATGGAGTCCTATCCTCGCCACGCACCCCTTGTCTACGTCAACCCCACCCGCGACATGATCATCAAGCGCCCCCACACTTTCGTCAACCCCTCCGGTGTCGTCTCCATCCCTTATCTCCAGAATTGGGTCTACCCCAGCTCCAATCTCTTCGATCTCGCTCGCGATTTGAGCCTCTACTTCGGCCGTGACCCCCCTCTCTATTCCCAACGCAGACCCAATCCTAACCCTAACCCTAACCCTAATTTCACCCACCCCGGCGGCGGCGGCGGAAGTTCCTTGGTCTCTTCATCCGGTTCGGTTTCCGCCGGGATTGCTCGGCCGGCGATCCCGCCCAGATCCTACCCTCAGTCTCCCTACGGGACCAGCGGTAGCGGTGGTGGGCGGATTCCACTGCCTTCTCCGCAGAGACCGCCTGCAGCTGCGGAGGACCCCTCTGAGGTTTTTAAGCGAAACGCCATAAATAAGCTTGTGGAGAGCTTGCATAGTGATATTGGATCCCTAAGGAAAACGAGGGAGGCGGAAATGGAGGGGTTGTTTAATGCCCAAGCAGTTTTGAGGCAGAGAGAGGAACAGCTTGGGAAAGGGCTGAGGGAGATGCAAGATGAGAAGGAAGCATTGGAGCAGCAATTGCAGATGATTTTGATGAATACCGATGTGTTGGAGGGTTGGCTGAGGGAGAATGAGGGGAAGATGGTCAATATGAGGAATGTAGACATTGATGATGCTTTTGAGCCTTGCGATGCTCTTTCTAAACAGATGCTTGATTCTACTTCCTCTGATTTGGCTATAGAAGATGTAGTGTATGCTTTGGACAAGGCAGCACAAGAAGGGTCTATACCATTTGATCAGTACTTGAGAAATGTGAGATTGTTGTCGCGTGAGCAGTTCTTCCATCGGGCAACGGCTTCCAAAGTTAGGGCTGTTCAGATGCAGGCTCAGATTAATAGTATGGCTGCCAGGGGGTCTCAATATGCATTGTGAAAATTCATCTCCTTGCGTTTCTCATCGGGTCCACTTTCGTGAAACTGCCAGCACGGTCCTAGTTTTTGTGGTACATCTTCATGGCATTATAGGACAGTTCAAGAATTATATAGTTATCTGTTAGTTACTTGTGAAAATCTGTCTGTTAAGTTTTCCCCTCATTTCCTTTTTGCCTTGAAATTTAGGATTGTTCTTAATTGGTTTGTATTGATATCAACACAGGGAAAAGCATGTGTTACCCCCCTAATAAATATCCACAACACTTGCATTTCGCTTATAGTTTTATATCTGTATTTGGTCACATCGTTGTATTCTTTTGATATTGGGGCCTATTTAGTTGATTAATTTATTTCACTTTTTATTGGGAAGTTCTTGCAGCATTTGTAAGTTAACTTACTTATTGCAGGTTGAACTTAGGCATGTTATAATATAGATAATATCCAAGTCAAAACTCACTTTTATGCTACATTCAGTTGATCACAATGTCTACTACATATGGCTGTTCGTCAAGATTTTATTTTTAGTTTGTGTTGTGTCCTTGTGCTTACAACTGTGATTATCATAGGCATAGCCACATAGTTGTCTCTTTAGTTTCATCTGATGGTCATTTCTTATTTTTTGGTTTAGCTAGCGATAATTTCGATAATTTCCTATGAAATGAAATTTTTCTTGCCGTGAAGTTTTCAGTTGGTTTAAAAAGGTTGGAGGTCACAGACAATCTCTTAAATAGTGAATGATTCTTTGACATTCTTTGAATAAGCAATCTGGTTATTGTTTTAAATAATGCACAGCTCCTTATGTGAACTTGGCTATGACATCTTCACCAATTGTGTAAAATAGTTTTCTTATTTGATGCAATTTCTATCCTTTCTTCCCATAAATTACAAGAAAGTGTGATTTGGTGATTATTGATATTGTCATAAAAGATGGTTATTAAATTGTATGCCACTAAAGAGTTGTATGAAAGGAAAACAGCTTCAACTTCTTGGTAACACTTAAGCTGAACAGTGTCATATTTTTTAATTTTTCTCTCTCTTTCTCCCCAGCTCTCTCTATCCACTTGTCTCTCTTTCGTACAATTGTTTTATTTTTTATTTTTTAACTTTTTTAGATAAAAAATTAGAGAAGTGATAATTTTATATTTTAAAGTTTTTGTTTAGAGATTGATTTAAAATTTTATCAAATAAAAAATATGTAGAATAAAGAAATGATATTTTTTTTTTACTATGTACTTAAAGAAACGTAGAATCTATTAAAAGAAGATGACGTGAATGCCCTAATATGGAAGCCAAGAAAGGAAGGAAGCAATTTTTGTATGGGTAATTCACAGTTTTGGACAAAGCATATGTAAAATAAGAAGAAAATTCTTCCCACGCACAAATCCAATCTTGCTAAGTGAGAGTGTTTTGTTTTGTTTTTGTAGACATTTTACTATTCGTATTTCATCTCCTTCTGTCTTAAACACGATGGCAATGGTACCTCCATTACTAGTGGTCATGGTGGATCACCATCATCATCTACATCATTGTTGGCAAACGCGTAGTACATCTAGCAATTCCTAAGCAACGTGCTATCATAGCGAGGTCCCTCTGCTTTGCCTAACTTAGAGGAAGCCAAGTGGCTGCTTTTGTAGCACTTGGGTCTGTTTCATTGATGCATATCCCAAACTCCAAACCAAAACCACCATCTACACCTACGATGAAGGCCTCACCCTCAACGTCATCCAGGTTGATGACATTGTCCACATGCTCTTTTAGGCTGTCACCTACAACATCCTTGCCCTCCTTTGGCTCATGGTGTTCTGTTCTTGTCAGCCTCCCTTTGTCTATGCCAACCCCACTCATGACATGATCATCAAGTGCCCCCACCCATACGTCAACCCCTTCAGTGTTATCTTCATCCCTTATCTCCACAATTGGGTCTACCCTAACTCCAACCGCCTCAATCTCGCCTGCGATTTGAGCCTCTTCTTCAACCACAACCCTCCTCTTTATTTCTAGTGTAGACAAATCCTGACCTTAATCCTATTATCCTATTTTCGCTTACCTTGGTAGCTGTAGGAGTTCCTTGGTCTCTTCATCCATTCGGTGTTTGTTGGGCGATCTCGCTCAGATCTTAAGGCAGCGATGGTGGCTGATCTTGCTTCCTTCTCCACAAAAATTGATAGCGGTTGTGGAGGACTCGTTAGAGGTTTTCAAGTGAGGCAGAAATGGAGGGATTGTTTAATGTTGACGCAGACGGATTTTAATTGATTAATAAATTTTTTATTAGATCTTATTAGTTGAGCTATTTGTATTCGAATAAGATTCGAAAAACTCTTAGAAAACCTTTCTTAATTAGGATTAGTTTTCCTAGTTTCTTTTAGATTTGTTTTATTCCTATTTTAATTAGGATTGGATTTAGGATTAATTTTTTCTATAAATAGAGACCTTTGTAAACACTTTTCATACAAGTCAATTATTATTATTCATTCTTTAAACTTACGTCTTGAGTTTTCTCTCAATCTTCGTGGTGGATTCGAAGATTTTGGCTCTCTCATAGAATAAATTAATTTATCCTTACTTTACGCTGCGTCAGGTGGTCAACAACACTTCACCAATGACTTGCATGTGCAATGGTCTACGTACTTGTAGAAATTTCCTTACAAGTTAGTGCACAAGACTGGTGCACATAATCGAGTTGTTGATGCTTTGAGCAGAAGAGTGGCTTTGTTGAAGACTCTTAACTTGGAGATTATTGGGTTTGATTGCTTGAAGGATTTGTATGCCCAAGATCTTGATTTTAGCAATGTATAGAAAGCGTGTCTATAAAAGGAGTCTATAGCAGAAGACTTTCACATTCATGATGGCTTTCTTATGAAAGGTAATCAACTTTGTCTTCCTTGTACTTCCTTATGTGAGAAGGTTCTTAGAGACTTACATGGTGGAGGGTTAGCTGGTCATCTTAATCGGGATAAGATGCTAGAAGCAGTTCGGGAACGGTATTATTGGCCTAAACTAAGGCGTGATATTTCTAAATTCATGGAGAGGTGTTATGTTTGTCAGAGATCAAAGGGGTAGTCTCAGAACACTGGTTTATACATGCCATTACCCATACCCGATTCTACATGGAAGGATCTTTCTATGGATTTTGTATTGGGCTTATCTCGGACGCAGCGGGGTATGGATTCTGTTTTTGTAGTGGTGGACAGATTTTCGAAGATGGCACACTTTATACCTTGCAAGAAAACATCTTATGCATCATCTGTGGCTAAATTATTTTTCAGGGAGATTGTTCGTTTACATGGTGTACTGAAAACTATTACTTCTGATCGTGATGCCAAATTCCTTAGTCATTTTTGACTAACTTTGTGGCGATTGTTTGATTCATCTTTGAATTTTAGCAGCACAGCTCACCCTCAGACGGATGGACAAATAGAGATGCTTAATCGCACTTTAGAAAACTTGATCAGGAGTATTTGTACTGACAGACCGAAGCAGTGGGACTTTGCTTTAGCAAAGGCCGAGTTTGCTTATAATAATTCAGTCCATTCTGCTATAGGTAGCTCACCCTTTCCCATTGTTTATAAGAAATCACCTAACCACGCTTTGGATTTGGTGAAGTTGCCTAGGGTGCCTAGTTTGAGTATTGCAACTGAGAATTTAGTTGATCAGGTACAAGCGGTTCATTTCGAGGTCAAACAGAAGCTAAAACAGGCTACTGATCGTTACAAGCAAGCTGCTAACAAACACAAGAAGCTATGCGTGTTCAACTTGGGAGACGAGGTGATGGTGTTTCTATGAAAAGGGTGACTTTTAGTGGGTACTCATAACAAATTTAAGCAGAAGAAGTATGGACCGCTCAAGATCATACGGAAGATCAATGATAATGCTTGTGATGTTGATTTGCCGAATGATATGGGGACTTCAAGTACTTTCAATGTTGCTAATTTGACGCTTTTCAAAGGTCTAGAGGGTCTTGCTTATCCTAAACGCAACTCGAGGATGAGTTTTTCCCAAGTGGAGGGGACTGACGCGGACGGATTTGAATTAATTAATTAATTTTTATTAGATTTTATTAGTTGAGCTATTTGTAATCTGACTAAGATTTGGAAAACTCCTAGAAAACCTTTCCCAATTAGGATTAGTTTTCTTAGTTTTTTTTTTGATTTGTTTTATTCTTATTTCAATTAGGATTAGGTTTAGGATTAATTTTTCCTAGAAATAGGGACCTTTGTAAACATTTTTCATACAAGTCAATTATAATTATTCATTTTTTACACTTATATCTTGAGTTTTCTCTCAATATATAAGTTTTCTCTCAATCTTCTTGGTGGATTCCAAGATTTTAGCTTTGTCATAGAACAAGTCAAATTATTTTTGCTTTACGCTGCGTCAAGTGTGCAGGCTGTCTTGAGACAGAGGGTTGAACATCTTGGGAAAGGGTTTAGGGAGATGCAATATGAGAAAGAAGCATTGGAGCAGCAATTGCAGATGATTTTGATGAACAGGGATGTGTTAGAGGGTAATGAGGGGAAGATACGAGGAATGTGGATGTTGATGATGCATTTGAGCCCTACGATGCTCTTCCTGAACGGATGCTTTATTGTTCTGCATCTGATTTGGCTATAGAAGATGTGGTTTATTCTTTGGACAATGTAGTGCAAGAAGGGTCCATATGCCACTCAATTAATACTCGAGAAATATGAGATTTTTGTTGCACAAGCAGTTCTTCCATTGGGCAATGGCTTCCAAAGTTAGGGCTGTTCACATGCACACGCAGATTAATAGAATGGCTGCTAGAGGTCAGAATATCCGTTGCGAAAATTCTTCTCCTAGCATTTTTCATTATGTCCATTTGTGTGGAAACTGCTGGTGCGGTCCTAGTTTATGTGGTATTTCTTGATTGCATTGTAGGACAGTTCAAGAATCATATAGTTTTCTGTTACTTGTGAAAATCTGTCTATGTTAATTTTTCCCCTCTATTTCTTCTTGCCAGGAATTTTTTCTCAACACAGGGAAAAGCATATGTTATCCCCCAATAAATATCTGCAACACTTGCATTTCGCTTAGAGTTTAATATCTTTATTTGGTCATAGCTATTGTGTTCTTTTGATATTGGGGCCTCCTATTTAGTTGATTAGTTCATTTCTCCTTTTATTGGAATATCCTTGCAGCATTTGTAAGCTAACTTCCTTATTGCATGGTGAACTTAGGCTTGTTATGATATTAAATAATATCCAAGTTGAAACTCACTTTTATGCTACATTTTTGCAGTTGATCACAATATCTACTAAATTTAGCTGTTCATCAAGATTTTCTTTTTAGTTCATGTTATATTTATATTTATGACTTTGTACTTAATACTTGTTATTGTCAATAAATTAACTTATCACCGTATAGCTCATCAAAATAAAAATAATAATAAAAAAAAAAAATATCACTGCATGATTATATTGTATTGCTCTGTTGATTATGTCACACTGATCAGTGGGTTGAATTTTGTTTTTTCGTTTGTATTGTAGTTGAAAATGCCTGATAGTTCCTTGTCACTCTCTATTTTGTTTAAGATTATACACACATTTTTATTTTTGATTTTCATGAACAACTATGCCATCACGTATTTTGGTTAAAAGGTTGAGAGTTACAAACAATTTTCTTAAATAGTGAATGATTCTGTGACATTATTTGAATCAGCAGTCTGATTATCCGTTTTTAACATTGCACAGCTCCATATGTGAACTTTGCTATGTAATTATTCTTTAGACAAATGGCTCAATTGTACGAAGTAGTTTTATTATTCGATGCAGTTGTCCATGCTTTCATCCCATGAGTTACAAGAAAACGTCATTCGATGATTATTGACGTTTTGATTGGTGATGGTTATTTTCTGCCGCCTGTAGTGTTGTGTGAAAAGAAACTGGGAAAGAAGCTTGAACTTCTTCGTAAACACTTAAGCTGAACAGTGTCTTTCGGAATGTGTTTGCTCTACTATTATTTGATGTATAATTCACACTATTTGCTATCAGTTTGTGTGCTCTACTATTATGACAACTATTCATTATATTGCACAGACTCTTCTAAATATGTGCACCCACCATGTTGAATGCTTGATTACTTGGATGTGGTATGTTGCTGGCATACATCATTGGTCCTTCACTTGGCAAATAACCTCTATTATTTTGCTTGAATTGATTTGTGTCATCTTGGAAATAACATTTCACATTGAAAAATGAAAGAATGGAATTAAGAAACGTAAATTTTTTTCCATGTCCTAGTATTGTTGGATCAAGGAGTTATTTGGTGGTATATCACTAACATTCTCTTGGGAACATAAACTAGCAATGTTTTTGTTGTCTGACCTTAAAGAGTAACCTAACAGTGTGGAATATAAACTCCTCAACCGTAAATTCTGAGGTTTTTTTTTTGGTAAGTAATTCTGAGAGGTTTGTGAGTTCAAAACTACGCAAAAATTTCTCCCCCCTCTAGGCCATCCACATTCGCTTTCCCTATCGTTGCCTAGTTTGTGGGTCTTGTGGGGGTGGTTCACGAACCCGGTCCAATTTGACCCAGTCTTGGGGAGGTTGCTCTTCACGCAAAAAAAAAAAAAAGAAAAAAATGTCCTTTCATTGCCGAAACTTTTAGGAGATTCTGGAGGTTTAGATTAGGTGTATTCCTAGTGTGAAATGACTTCTTGTTTCTTATTATTTTTATTTGCTGGACTTTTCTTCTTGATTTATTGGAGTAGAATTGAGATTTAAATGGCTTTTTCTTCCTCACACCGAGACTCTGCTTGTCCAAAGTTTTGAGCTTGGACAGGCTAACTAAGCTTGCACATCCTCAGCTCAGGATCATCTTCGATGGCATGAACTTGATTGAGCCAGACCTGTCGAAGCTAACTACTTATCTGGCCTTTCTTTTTTTTTTTTCTTTTTTGGGAGATCTCTCTTAATCTCATGGTTGTTTTCTTCTCTCTCTTTTATTTATTTATTCTTTTTATACAGGTAAAGGCATCGGAGACGGTTAATATTTTTTGGGAAAAATTGTAGATAATAGCCTTTGAATGGTAAAGACTTTTTGTGGAATCTGTGTAGTCCCTGAGACATTTTCCTTCATTTTCTTTAAAAATTTGAGAAATTGTTTGATCTCCACTTTCATATACGTGCCCCAGAGAACACATGTAACTTATCTTCTAGTATGAACTCAGTAAGAAAGATAGCATGAATTTTATTTGGTTCTATTATATTTCTTATCGAAGTTTTGTTTTAGGATTAAAGGTGAATATAATTTATTGATTTTTTCCCCTTATGGTTCATTCACTAAAGGATCGTATACTTTTTAGAAAGTATTCTTTTTTGTTCGTAAGATAGAAAAAGAGAGAGAGATTCTAACGTATACATCATCGTATGAATGGATAATGGAGGGTCTTTGTTTGGTTCGCTTTGGAAATGTGTTGGATGAAAATGACTTAATTTGTTGGGAAGAAAAGGATCCTCACTCCATTAGTTTTGATTCTCATTATTATTATGTATTTTGGGCACTCGACGGCCATGTAAAGCTTAGATTCTTTATTTTCTCGGAAAAAAGCTAGTTTGAAAAGATTGTTCCTTTTTGTCATTGTGGTTTTAATCTCTCATGATTGTGTTTTCTCAACAATAGTTTTTGATTGATGGTCATGATGTTGGGAGCGTGAGTCGGTGGTGGTGGATCACAATGATTGTAGATGGCGGTAATGGTAAGAGGGACGCGGGGGCTGACATTGCCCACGATGTTAGCCCCGTGATGTTGCGTCGGATGGTGCCACGTCTCCTGCGATTGTTCAGATTGCACCACGTGTCCCCTTGTTTAGGATTTTGCGTTCGCTTGAATGCGTTGTTTTTTTTTTTTTTTTTTACTTTTGCTGAAAGACTTTTTTTTTTTTTTTTTTCCTGCTGAAAGTTTTGGTCTCAAACTGGCTAAGTTTGAGAAAAAAATATTAACTTTTTTTTTTAGTAGTTAGTTATTAATTAATTATTAAAAAATTAATTTTTTTTATATTTGTAAAAGAAAAAAAGGTTAGCATTTTAGTAACTATTTTTTTAACTTATTTTTTGATTTTTTTAAAATGACTAAATTTACCATATTAAATTTTATACTTGTTTTAAACTTTAAAAGGCAAAATATAAAATTAACAAAAAGTTAAAAAAATAGTTACTAAAATGTTAACCTTTTTTTCTTTACAAATCCAAAAAAATTAATTAGTAACTAAATACAAAAAAAAAAGTTAATATTTTTTTCTCAAACTCAGTCCGCCTACTTTAGAAAAAAAATTTCAAAAAAAATTAGAAAAAAAAACTTCAAAAAAAAAAAAAATACCAAGCATACTGATTCAAATCCAAACAATCAAAAAATGGGACATGTGGCACATCAAGCGGCGATGTTAGCCGCTGCCCCCCTTCCTGATAAGGGTGATCGAAGATGGGTGGTGATTAGTGACGGTGATCGGAAGTGGGTGTGGTGGGCAATCATTGTATTTGGTGGTGGCTAGGGGTGAGCAAAAGAAAAAAAAAATAAATTAAAAAATCAAATCAAATTAAAAATTACGGTTAATTAAATCGATAGTTTTAGTTTCTTTTTTTTTTTAATCTTAAATTTTTGGTTCGATTTTGGTTTTTAATATACATTAATCGTTGGTTTGGTTAACTGACCGAATTTATTATTAATATAAATTATATCATTTCTTTTGTTTGTTTGATTACTAGTGGTTTCATCTTTCAAGTAATCTAAATTGAAATTATGTTATTATTATTATTATCAAATAATGTTTAACTTTTAATTATTTGTTATGTTTTTGAATATATAATTAATTAGTTATATGTTGATAACTATTTAAAAAAAATTGATAAAAATGGATAACTGGACCGATTTGATCAATTAACTGTTTAACGATTCAGTTTTAGTTCAAGAAAAAAAAAATAGAACATGATCGGTTTGATTTTTTTTTTTTTCTATAATGTGATTCAGTTAATCAAATTACGAGCACCTCTAGTGGGGGTGCTGTTTTTGAAAATTGAAAATGTAAAGTTGAGAAAATATTTTTTTCATATTTTCATAATTTTAAAAATTTTAAAAATAGTTTTATTTTTTGAAAGTTGAAAGTTGAAATAAATTTATCAAATGAATTTTCATATTTAAGTTTTTAAAAAATAAAAATAAAAATAAAAATTAAAAGATTTGTCATTAATCAATCTTAGAATATCCACTCTCGACCCTACGTTAAGTACTTACAATGCAATATGTGTAGTAGAACAAAGTGAGTGCAGATGTACATAAAAATTAATATATATTAACGTTTAAATAGTCACTTTCTAAAAAATAGAATACAATTAATGCAAAAATGGCTAATGCCAGGCAGCCACACACCAGCCATCTCTGCCTAAGGACTAACCTCCACCACCGTAGGTCCGTAACCACCCACCACAATACCTAATATTAATCCCCGAACTCACCGCACCAATTTATACATACATACATACATACATATATATATATATAAGTAATACTCTCATTTTCCAAGCCTTCATTATAAGAAACATGGCCTCTGGCAGCCATGGAAGTCTACCATGAGCTTGTTTCTCATCTTTTGGTTCAAAGCACAGTGTTTTATTGATTCTATTTTGAAAAATAAGTTCAAATGGATCCAAATTTGTCTCAAGTTTGCCCATTTGGGTCCTCTCTCTCTCTCTCTCTCTCTCTATCTGACAATGGAATTTTTGGAAAAAAAAAAAAAAAAAAGTCTAGATTTCTCTTTTTGTCTCAGACAATCCCTCCCCCACGTCCAAAAATAGAAATCCTAGACCTCTTCAAACTCTCAGTCCTCGTCTCACTTTCTATCTTTGCCATCCTCTTTGGTGTCTCCATCTTTTTTCTCTAATTAGAACCTTTCAGATCAATTTCCATTGGGTTTGCTATTTCTTTCCTTATTAGCCCTTTCGCCTCCTTCTCCCTCTCACCATTGATGATATTCGTGTCAACACCAAAAAAGTCGTTAAGCCGCCGCAAATGTCCAAAAACTTATAAAATCTGAGTATACATTTTACTACAAGTATTAAAAAAAAAAAAAATAAATAAAAAAAGCTTTGAGTAGTAAATATATGTTGAATTTAGGGATGTAAGTGGGTCTGGTCGACTCGCAACCGGCCCCGACCCGACGTGGATTTTACCCTGGCCTAGCCTGCCCCTACCCTATATGCTCAGGTCAGGGCTTGCGTCACCCTGACCTGCCCCATGCCCTACCTCGCCTTGCCTGCCCAATTGACCCACACCCCTCTCATTTCCTCTTGCCTTCGTTTGTGACCTTGGGAGGGGAATTAAAATTTTTTTTTCTCTTTTTTGCCCTTTTTCTTTTGACCGTTGCTCATGCCCAGCCTTCTTTCGTTTTTCTTTTCCCATCTGTTAGGCTATCCCTTGGCACCTCCAACGGTCAAAAAAAATTAAAAATTAATTATAAAAAAAAAACCTATAAAAATTACGAAATCTCCCCTGAGCTTTCATTATAAATACCCTCACACATATTCATTCAAACCTTCAAAAACTTCAATTCTTTCCTCTCTCAAATTTCGATATTATCAAACTAGAAACTCTCAAGTGTATTCTTCAATTATGCTCAAGTACATATAATTTTGTCAAATTTAAAGTCAAGATTGAAAGATCAGATGCCTCAAAACTTCAAATTAATCCAAGTTGGCACTTTATTGTTTTTTTTTTTTAATTTGCATACATACAATTTTTTTTTTTTCTAATTTGCGTACTTTAATTTTTTCCATCAAGTTACTTTTTACAAATGGATTCTAGAGACTTTCATTTTTTTGATTTGGAGGGTGCGGACTCAATATCTTCTTCCCCCAATAGCAATTTGCAATATCAACACCAACACTTGCTAACACAAGTGTTGATGTTAGTGTATCATCATCGCGGCATGACCAACAGTGTGCCTCTTCAAAAGCATGAGACTTTTTTACTAGAATTTCACGCAATAATGGAATGAATAAGGTTAGATGTAATATTTATGGGGGTTTATTAGATGGTAAGACTACTTATAGAACTAATCACCTAAAAAACTATTTAAATAAAATGCACCACGCAATTCTCACATTAATTCTATAATTGATCAATTTTTTCCACAAGCTACACACTACACAAACTCAATTAAATAATGAATAAGGTAATTTAATTTTTTTTTCTTATGAGCCCACAAGAATACAAAATAATTTAATTAGATTTATTGATAAAGATGATCAACCTTTCACAATGAGTAAAAATTAAAATTTTAAAAAAATTATTTGCAATAGTTTTACATCACAATATCGCAGTTTTTAAAAAATACTTCAAAAAATTGTGTTTTACGAGATTATGAAACAAAAAAGATTAATTGAAAACTTATTTTGAAAATTTTAAAGGAATTGTTTGTTTGACTTCCGAAATGTGAAAGTCTTGCAAAGATATTGAATATATTTGCTTAATTGCACATTACATTGACATAAATCAAAAATTAAATAAATGCATTATTTCATTTAAATTAGTTGAACAACCCTACACTGGATTGAGTATTGGAGAACTTATTTTTAATAAACTTGCATCATAAAGATTATGTAGAAAAATATTTTCTGTTATTTTAAATAATGCTCATATAATGATGATTATTTTAATTACTTATTTAATGCTTTACCTACAAATTGTGCATTATTTCATGAGTATTGTTGTACTCATATACTTAATTTAATTGTAAAAGATGGATTGCATATTTATGAATCCTCTTTTATTAAAATAAAACGAGCTGTAGTTTATATTATAAATTCTCTGAAAAGAATTCATTTGTTTGCCAACATTTGTACCCAACTTAGTTTAAAACCTAAGAAATTACCTATGAAAATTAATATAAGCTTAAATTCAACCTATGTTATGTTAAAACTTGCTATTAAATATCAAAAAGTAATTAATTAATTTATTTTAAATAATCAAGCTATTGGTTTACAAATATTGAGTCCATTGATTGGGCAAATGCAATTTCTAATAAAATTTTTTTTACATGTTTTTGATATTGTTACTAAAATATTTTATGAGATTTATCATCCTACCTCTCCTGTTCAAAAATAT
>JAVXUM010000011.1:14313984-14330487 GCA_035590655.1 Pouteria glomerata | reverse complement strand
AGAGTTGTAATTTAATAGAGATGTTGTTTATAAAAATTAAATTTTAACTTATATATCCTTCATAAAAGTTTTAGGACAGCGTACTCTATATTAATATGCAAAAAAAAAACTTGTTAATTTTTAAGAGATTAATTTTTAAATTGTAAATTTTGAGAAAAGAAAAATAATTATATGTATGTATATGATTATCTTGAAAGTTTAATTACCATTTTGCATTGTCCAAGTACGTAAATTTTATAAATGAATACATCTTAAAGAAATATTTGTTTCATCTTAAATATTCATTCATATATATAAATTTTTTATCTTATTAACAATTGTTATTATATAGAGATAAATTTATTTAAAATGGAACCTAAAAAATTATAACTTTATGGTGGTTATTCCTAATATATTTGGTTTAAGTTGGGACCATAATTTTCCTTTTTTTTTTTTTTTTTTTTTTTTTTGTGACGAAGTGAAGTTTAGAACTATATATATATATAGTATCGCCATAAAGAGATTGTAGTATATCATGAAATAGTGATTTTGTTTTGTTTAATGAAATGCTCTTTTTAATTTATTAAGGAATCATTTAACCAATTTGGTTTGCTTAACTAGCTAAAGTGTGTAGCTTCTTTCGAAAAGGTAATAGAATTTGAAGTCTTCTGGGACAACAATCGTAGAAAAATTAGAAAGGAGAGACTTCGTGAGTTTGCCAACTCGTAATAAATTATTAACTGTGGTTCAAAATCTAATTATTAGGCAAGTCTGCATTTTTTTTTACTATTTGTGTTTAGGAATAAGTGTTAGGACCCAGTGAAATTTTCTATTAAAATTGATTGATACATAATCTCTCTGGCTGTTTAGGCTTTTGTCAAGGAATTATATATATATATATATATTCTTTGATGAAAAAAATTCCGGAAAAATTTTATGATTCCTTTCTAGAAACAAAATATAAATTATTGTTGTTTAATTTCATCAAATTTGTTTCAATTGAAACAAGTTAGCTCTTTTGGGCAATTTTTTCATCTTATACTATTTTTTTTTTACCAAAATTTAATTTTATTTTCGATTTAATAACTTTAGGGTTTATTGACATTTTTTTTTTAAAAATAAATTTCAAAAAATTTTCTTGAAATAGAAAAATCCAAACAAGTAAAAAAAATAATTTATTTCAAATATGCTCTACTTTTCATGGTTCATGGATTTAAGTTTTTTTTTTTTTTTTGGTTATTGTTTTTTAAAAGAACTAAGTGTGAATAACATGACTAATTAAAATTTAATTATTGCAATTTAAAAATATGATATAAGATACAAAATAATATATTGATGATTAATTAACAATAAGTCATGTTTGTCAAACGGGTGCGAAGGTTTAGGAATTACGATAATACAAGGTAATTTGAGATTTAAATCCATGGAGGGGAGAAATTTTTTAGTAGACATAAATGTGAAAGTAAATATCACTAAGATATATATATATATATATTCTACAAATTCTACATAAAAATAGGTAAAAATATCCCTTTTATCTGCGAATCATTTTTTGAATAATGGAATACATGAAAAAAACAGGGTTTAATGAAAAAAAACTACTTTATATTGGTTCTAATTTTTATATCTTTATCTCATTTAAAAAATTAAATAACGAATCTGTTTATTTATTAATTTTTTTTGTATTCAAGCGAATTAGAATATGTAATATGATAATAATGGTAGAAATAGAATATTTTTGTTTTAATATTCTATATAAAATCCTACAACATAATAAATTTAAGTGACGTAATTCTATATTTAGTCATATTTTATCAACTAGTATACGTTACAAATTTCAATTTGAGTACAAAATTATTTTCTTTAGTCCTGGATTCATACATATTTCTTATATATATAATTTGTATGCATGCATCTACTTGTAGCAAATCATGATTCACTAATTACTTATTAAATAATAAAAGATAATTAATGTCAGAACTCATTTAATTAATGTTATTATTATTAATAAAATTACTCTCTTTTCACAACCTATATTTTATTTTTCAACTTAATTTCTCTTAGTCATTTATTCATCTCTATCCTTCCTCTCTTTAAAAAATAATCAATTTTTTTCTTCCAAATTAATTTCTCTTATCTTCATTTATATCATCTCTATCTCTTTTATTTAAAAAAAAAAAAATCCATCTCTATCTCCAAAAATTCATTGTTCTCTCATCTTCATCTATTAATTATTTTTTAAAAGATTTTATGAAAGTTCGGTAAAAGAAAAAATATCTTAAGGTCATGCTCTCACGACCTCCTCATTGGAGAAAATTTTATATTTTATATTTTATATTTTTTAATTAATATAAATTTTTTAATATATCTTTTGCCTTTTGAAAAAAAACCAGATTTTGTTTCTAATACTGTTGTAACAAATTAAATTCCAAAGTTTCTATAATATGTATACAAAAGATTATAATTTTAAAAAATAATAGAATTAAAAAGTTTAATATAGACAATATAGTAGTAATAGTATTTTTTTAATAAAAATATATTTTTATAATTTTTATTTTAAGTTAATATATTCACAATTAAACATAAGTCTAAATTTTTAGTAATGTTAACTATATGGTTGCATTGAAATTTTCATTAATCTAAAAACACAAAGTTCATACTGACAAATTTTTTTTAAATATATTAGATAAAATGTTACAAACAACTAGCAGTTTTTTTTTTATAATTTAATAGCACCTTAATAATTTTTACGTTTAAAATGTAAAATTTATTTTTCAATTTTATTTTGGAGAGAGATGGATGTTCTTCGAATACAAAATAGAGAGAGTTTTAGAGAGAGAAAAATATTTTTTAACGTGAATGAAAAGATAAAATAAATATACGGAGATAAAAAAAATTAATTAAGAAGATAAAACTCAAGTTGTAGGAAAGGAGAATGCGTGATAATTAAAAAAAAAAAATTCAATAAATTCTGACATTAATAATTTTTGGTTAGACATTATATATAGTCACTCATATAAATTATCATTTATTTGAAATTATATTCTTCCTTCTCTAAGATAATTGTATCAAGGGCGGCCTTTAAAAAAATAAAATAAAAAATTGAGGAGCATTTAAGTTGATTTTCCAATCGGGAAGATGTCCCTTTTCCTTAAAATACACGGTTGGGGTTTGCAGGCTTACAATGGGACATTCACTGCCGCAACTAACACCTATTAATTACCACCAATAAATTAAAAATCAAAATTAATTGTACGTAGGCTGAAATTAAACACAATCTCAAAATGCATGATTAATACTGAAGCAATCTGGATGAGAAAAGGGGAATGACTATGCTACCCAATTAGTACGTGGTTTTTGAGTAACGTATTAGAGTAAATTTTAACCATTTAAATTGACCCATAATAAAATATAAATGGTTAAATAAAAAAAATAAATGAGTTTTTATATAAAATAATGTGAAATAATAGTTATTTTTTGTATAAAATTCGTAATATGAATCTTAATATCATATTTTATCTTTATTTATTATTCAATATGGTCAAATTTATCACTCGATGTGATGTAATTTACAATAGATATAACCATCCAATTTACCATTTAATTTGACAAATCTTACCATCAAATGTGATTAGATTTACATCTTTCTAAATCAACATTTCATACTTTTGGGCACGTTAACTAAAACCATTAACTAGAAATCAAAGAATTTCTAATTCCAAAACTACCCATGTTTTTTTAGGGTGTGTGCCATTACAAAACCATTCTTTTTTTTCTTCATAAACGGCTAAGAAATATTATTAGACAAAAAAAATTAAATATACTATAAAGTTAAAATAAAATTATGTTACAATAGTAAAATTGTGATTAAAATAAACTTATATAAGTTTATTACTTTCAAATAATAAACTCACAAGTGTTTCATATTATTCTACTTGCTTTTTTCTCAACAAACTTTTATTAGTTAATTATCAAAAAGTAAAAAAAAAAATTTATGAGTGTGCTACTCGATCTAATTTTTTTTTTTTCAAAATTCTTTAGCTACTCTACTTATCTATTAAAAAATACTTATTAGTCACAAGAACTTAGCAGGAAACTATTGTTAGAATATATGTTGTGATAATAATATTTTTAAAATTAAAATATATTTTAATAAATTTTATTTAAAGTGATGAAAGTCATAAACTCTCCATATTTTTCTAATATTTTTATCGAGAATTTTGTAATAGCATAATGTTGGTATAAAAAATATTTAAGTATCGGAGAGATTGTGATCGAGAATCTTCCGTGACCCATCATTTTGACTTACTTTATCTTACAGGTAAAAATTAATTTTTTTTAATGAATATGATAAGTACATTTTGTTGTAATTTTTACTGTAGGACATATAACATTTTGTACTTGGACGTATATGAGATAGACAAATGTAACATTACACTTGCACAAAATATTAAAATTGGTTGGGCTTACAAAAAGTCAACCGTAGTCACCCGTTTACGTTCCAGGTGGGAGCTCCAAATAGGGCCACGTTGCGAAATGCTATATTAACCGTGGGAGTGAGGGTTGCAGCTGCAGTAAAAAAATTAAGAGATTGGGATTTATTGATATTTAATTTAATAGTTTTAATTTAATTAAAATTATTTTTAAAATAAAAATAAAAATTTCAAAAATCTAATGGAAGGATAACCAATATAAATCTAACCTGTCTACCTAAGCAGCTCAGATTTTGAATCTAACCTGCCTACCTTCTTCATTATGCCCCCAACTAAACCTCCCCCACACTGTGACACGTGGCAAGCACCCAACAACCCCACGGGAACTGGAATGGAGCTTGGAAGAAGTCACGTCTGTTCATTTTCATCTTCCAGTAAAGTTTGTGTTGATCAATTCAAACGCAACCACCTGGATTGATGAATATAAGCAATATGGATGGGCCAAGTGTGCAAATATATATAAGTATATATGTATATATATATATAGGTGTGATTTCAGAAGGCATTGATTATATATATATAATAATTTGGAAGACTTAACCAACTTCAATAATATAGAAGATAGCAGGGTGAAGTGTTAATAAAGTCCCTAACTCCAAACTATAGTCTTCAATATTTTGGTTGCTGGGTCTAAACAAATATCGATATTCACCAAATAATGTTCTTACTTTTAATTAGAGCATAAATAGTAATAAATGTAATTGTTGGAATATCCTCAAGTACAGTATGCAGATGAGCTCAGAGAATATTATGAAGAAAATTTGGTTCATTAATTAAGTAGATGGGAGGATAGGATTGCTTAAAAATGAGCCATGGGTCTGTTAGGTTTGCCCTATTTTCATCATAATTAACTGCTTATTAACTTACCAGAAATCAACTTCCTATTAAATATACTACATTAATTATTAATATTATGGAATTTATACTGCGGTAATTTTTAAGACTACCGTGCATTTTGATTGTGCTGAGGTATGTTAGGTGGGGTTGATAATCAAACTCACATGCATGGAAATGGATGCTTTTGGAGCAAATATATAGTGGTGTTTGGATTAATAATTTATTAAAGAAAAATGAAATTGATAAGGGGTTCAGGATCACTTTCATTTTTTTTTTTTTTTTTTTTTTTTTGTCTTTGGTTTTTAACGAAAAATGAAAAAAAAAAAATACTTAAGATTTGAGAAATTAAAAAAATTAAATTAAAAAATTAATTTATTGTTGCATGGCTTTTATTTTTATATTTTTTATTCTACTCATGTTACTATTAAATTACAAGTTAATTTAACTAATTTAACTAGCTAAATAAAAAATTAATATTAATATACTGCAAGTTCATATTAATTTTACCAATTAATAATTATTATTAATATTGATTTTACTATACATTAATATTACTATTACAAAATGCTAACACAAAAATACTAACAGCGCTAATAAAAAATGCTAAATAAAAATACTAACAAAAAAAAAATATATGCACAAAATAAAAATAGTATACAAAAAGCAATGATTTGCATTTACAACGGTAGACAAAAAAATCAGGGCGTGTCTAAAAATAGAGTATAAAAACTGTTAACAAAAAAATTTAACACAATTTTCTTAAGAAAAAAAGGACAACACAAAAGTGAAAAAAAATACATATTCAACAATATCACAACAATATCGAACAATATACAGCAAATAGTGGGGGAATAAAAAAAACACAAAGACACCAAAAAAGAAAACTTCTGCAACACACAAACAAAAGGTACTGGCAGCAAGCAAAAAAACAGAAAAACGAACTGAAAAAAATTTCGAGAAACACTAAACCAAAATAGTGAAAATCACAACATTATACCCGCAAACTCAACAAACTTTCACCAAAATAAAATATATTAAACAAAAAAAAAAAAAAACAGTGTGCATTGTGTTTTCACCCAAAAAAAAGAACATATTATTATTAAAAAATGAACTAAAAAATAATAATATTATTGGAAAATGGAAAGCATACAAACAAATAAAAAAAAATAGCAACAATAGTGATGCATGACATTTTCAACAAATAAACAACATATTTTTAATTAAAAAAAGCTAAAATTATATAAAAAAATAACAAAAAAATTTAAATATACATACTTGACCCTTGTTTATTTTTAATTAAAAAAAGCTAAAATTATATAAAAAAAATAACAAAAAAATTTAAATATACATACTTGACCTTTGATTGGGCGGACAATTAAGTGGGTACGTATGTACTTTCTTCAACCCCTCATTTGGCAGGGAAAAAAAAAAGTATATATGTAACTATAGCTAGCAAAAATAGAGAGAGAGAAAGAGAGAGAGAGAGAGGTGGTTCATTGGCGACCAAATAGCGATCAACAGAACCGACAAGGAGGAGCAAAGATTAAGAACCAAGGGAGAGAGAGAAAAAAGAAAAGGAGAGAGAAAAAAAGAGGTCGTGCCAAATTTTTATGTAATAGTAGTTGCTTGAGTTTTCATTTTGCCAATACTTTCATGCATTTGTAATTGTGACTCAACCCATAAGCGGTCGCTAAAAGTCAATAGTGGCCGTCTCTTGAGAGACATCCGAATTTTTTCTCGATCAAACCTAACTTTTCAAGGAGTGCCTCTTCACTCAAAAATTTAAATTGTTAAAGAAAAGATAATTTTATTAATTATTCTTATTTTCTCTCAGCACACATTACTCTTAATTCTATAGAATAATGGTCAAATTTTCTTTATTAAATAATTCAGAGTATTGGATACAATAAATGTGATAAAAATAAATGTAGTTAAAATGAAAATACTGAATTTAGGTCAATATATATATATATATCTAGTAAAATGAGAAAAAAATAAAATTAAAAATGACTGAGTTTATTAATTGATAGCGATCAATAAAATCAATTAAATATAAATTATGAAAGGAAAAAAAAATCATGGAATTAATCATATTTAGTTGATAAAATGTTAAATTGACTTGAATTGATTACCTATTATTTCTAGCTAATTGAATTGAAGTTTTATCCTGGCAATTTGTAAGATATATATAATTAGATTTTTACTTCAAGCCATTCATGTTTTAGTTACCAAAAGTTTCAGGAAAAGAAAAAGAAGGTAAGTTTAGAAATAGTAATGTTAGTCAGACAGGTATAAGGGGAAATCGATCTGACTAACTTTAGTAAAAATTCATTTGCATATATTTTAATAAAATTAGAACATGTTTAGAATTGAAATTTAATATCTGTACAAATTTGGGATGAATTTGAAATTTTTATATAAGGTATCCGTTAGATATTTGTTTAATACATTATAGAATATTATATATAATTAAACAATTACGATTTTGTTTCTAAAATAAAAATAATTTAACTCTTGGGCCCATGCCTTTTTGATTGTGGGTCATTGTAAGGTGATTTACATTTTGAAGTGATAGTTAAATGATTAATTTTATAAAATCATTTGAATATATAAATAATGATTAAATTTATACATACTACTAGCAATAACTTGTGCCTACGACACTATAAACAAAATTAATATTAAATTTTTATATAGTTAAAACTTTAGATAAAAGGCTCAAATCGAAAAAATTATGATAATTTATAAGTTTAATTTTTTTTTTCCAAAACTTTGAGTCTTAAGATTTGTTTGGTGTGGGGTGAAAAATTTGGAAGTAAAAGATTACGGGAGTAATTATTACTTGGATAACAACTACCGGAGTAATAAGTTTATAGTACTTATGTTTAGAATAAAAGAGTAAATATTACTTGGTAATAAGTATATTATGTTTAGAATGCTAAATGTTTTGAAAGGGTAAAATTCAATTGTAAAGGATTGTAAAGATATATTTTACAGAAGTAATGAAAAAAGGATAAAAAATCTTCATTACCTTTCATTACCTACCTCCCTTCTAAAGTGAAAATTTAGCTTTATATGGGGGTAATAGTTACTTCCAGAGTAATTGTTGCTCTTCCATCTAAACATATGTAATAAAGGATAAAAATTATCTTAATACCCTTTATCCTCCATTACTTTTAAAACAAATATGTTCTTAGCAGTTACTACATGTATTTTGTTTTTCTCTCCAATTAAATTTTGATAACCATCATTTAAGAAAACATAAATTATTATATTTTAATTTAGAATGATCAATTTCTTAAAAATCATAATTAGGTGATATAGATAGTAGTGGGATCCACTAAAATAAGAATTGAGTGAGAAAATAAAAATATAAAAAAGATTTCAATCTTTAAATAGAAGAAAAAAATAATTTTTATCTGTTGAATCTTAGTTTGTGAGAGAGACATTTTTAAATATTGTCTATTTTATTATAGAGATGTTATTTATAGTTCATTTGAATAAGATTTTATTTTTAATTTTTGCATGACATGAAGAGCAACAAATTTTACACATACATTCACATATATTTGTTGAGTGTTGTTGTCACACCCCAAAATTTAGGGATGAGACCGGCAGTAAACTACAATGCCTTATCCCATGACACACACAAGCCTTCATAACCCAAACTACTAACATTTATAGTAGAAATAAATTAAAATCACAAATGACCACGTTAAATCTAAATCTCCAAATAAAATCAATCCATTAGTCTACAATAATAGAAGGTCCCAAAATTTAAATAACCCAACAATACTTAAATTCTCAAACCCAAAATAAATAATTAATATTCCTATATGAGGTCACAGACTCATGATGTCACAATTTCAATTTAATCAAGAATTCTCAACTATGATATTTTCATCTCACCTGAAAAATGTTAAAAATTGGTGAGTGAGCTAAAAACCCAGTCTATAGATTGCCAAACTAAAAATAATAACAGAATTTTAAAAAGAATAAATTTTTAATAAACAATTTAATCATAAATATTTTCAAATAAAAGAGCATAAATAATAGTAAATCAACTTGCACATTAAAGTGCAATAATATCCATAAATCACTCATTAATCACACTGGTGATGATAACATTAATTTGTGGAATATTGTACGAGAATAAAATATCATGAATGCCAAACAATTTTTATGGGCAGTGTCCGTTGAATCCAACACCTCACTTAAAGTCACCGAGTCTGGCTCCTGGATTCTTTCCTAAATCAGTTCGATTGAGGTTACCACGATTTTCGCAGGCTTGTTCCTCGAATCGTTGAGAATTAGGGTCACCACAGTTTTCACAGACCTGTTCCCTAATTGCCAGAGTCACATCACTTAAAGAGTTTGTCCCTTAGACTTTTATTTCAATACTAATATCCACAAATAGATATCGATCACAATCCCAAAATTTTTTAAAACTGAACATCAGTGTTCAAATAACTTTTTCTATGCTTAATAGTATAAAACGGAAATTTTCTTATCCAAATTAAATATATTTTTCACAAATACTAGTTCACAAAATCCAACCCTTAAAACAGTTATGCATGGAGTTTATAAATTGTAATATTAGTAAGACAAACCACTCAACTGATGTCCAAGTATGTGTGCATGAAATAAATCAAGATAATCCATCACAATCTTGAATACACCAATATAAATATTTATTATTCTTAAGTCTACCTTAAAATTACAATTAATAAAAACTATAAATTCTCTATCTATCACAATAATTAAAATTAATAACTTTTACGTTAACTAATTTTAATTAGCACTCACCAACAATTCTCTAGCATCACTTCATTCTAAACTTTTTTTTAAAGCCACTATCAATACCCAATAGTCTACATGTATACATATATACATAAAACTTATCCAATTATTTTCAACAACCTGTCAACAACCAATCTAATAATTTTTTTTTTCAATATTCTTTGTCTCATATGTATATTTATATACGCATACATAAATAATCCCTCAATCCTTCATATCAAGTCACAATCAAATATATATATATATATATATTTTCTGTCGATAACTTCCTTTAACCAACAATATAATCCATATATATATACACGCTCTAAATTAGAAATAATAATAATTAACAGGAAGTTAATTATAAAAGGGTTATGATTCCCAAATTAGACGTAGGGTTTTCTTTCTAACATCCCATCATTAGAGAGAGAGAAACAAAACTACGTATTGATTCGGAAGATCAATAATCATTCAAAGTACGGTATTACGGTTGTTCTTATGGATTCAGGTACGCTTCCGCTTTAGATTAATATTCTTGATGATTTGATATGAGTTTTCAGATTTAACAATATTGCACAACACAAAATACTTAATAGGTTCCAATCAAGAACTCGAATAACAATCGCAAGTAATACTAAAATACTCTTCGGGTGAGAATGAAACGGCAAGATAATTTGGATAAATATGTTTCCCCCTATTTTATTAGTGTTGGTGGCTTTAAATAAGCTAAACTTAACAACCTTAGACAAATATGACCAAACTGCTAGTTGACTTGGTCCCTTCTAATGTCCTGAACACTTGACTAATTCTTTCGTAATTGGTGGCTTATGCTCCCACAATCCTATCCATCTTGGGCATGTATCAATGTCTCTCACGTAAATGGACAATTGTCCCCAAGGTCCACACTTGGATGTTACTTTTGGAGGTCTCCTTGGATGTTGCTCACTTGCTTTGTCTTTACTCGGTTCATCTTTTGTAATCTTTTCACAGATAATTATTTTACTGTTGATATGACTTTCTAATTTCAATAATTGGGGCCTTTGGCATTTATGCTTAGCTGTAAACCTGTCATTACATCCAAGAAAAGACCTTGTGCATGTCTCTTTGTATCTTATCCCAAGTTGACCTTTTCACCAGTAAGAATGAAGTGGTCTTCGCCGTGGATTGAAGAACTAATGGTGTGTTGTACCTGATCTTGCTAATAAAGTTGTTCATCTTTCACCCATGCTAGGTTAATAGTTTCCTTTAATGTCTTCGATTTAAACATCTGAATACCTTCCGATATCTCTGGCTTCAATCCTCCCATTAACGTGTTGACCAAAGCCTTTTGCATTCATCCTCGGACCCAGTTACCGAGCTTCTCAAATTCCCTCTGGTAGTCATGTAAAGATCTGGTTTGTCTAAACCGCGACAACGCCTTGTCAAAGTCTTCATAATCAATTGGCTCGAAATGAGCCCAAAGTTCATCTTCGAGCGTCTCCCGCATCGTCACTCGTTGTTCCTTGTTGTAGGTTCTACGAATCCATTACTACCACTAATTGGCTTACCCTCCAGATGAAAAAAGGCTAAGAAAACCTTCTAGTTGGTCACCACACCCTGAAATTCAAAAAACTAAACCAAAGAGTTTAACCACTCGGTCGGTGATCACCGGAGTATCTTGGAAACTTAAGTTTTGCTACTTTGGACCAAAAAAAAAAAAATACTAACATTCGTTATCTTATCATTTAGGATTATGGTGGCTAGACGATCCCTGACTAGAGAGTCTGGCCTCTCAAAGATGGTTATGGTTTCTTCTAACTAGTGGAACCTATTGGTCACACTATGCTGCAGCCATTGCATGCCATTCTACATGCCACCAAGTTAGTTTTTAAGGAGTGAGACCAGTGCAGAGTAGCTCTTATATCAATTGATAGGTCCTAATCAAGAGCACAAATAACAATTGCAAGTAATGCTAAAATTCTCTTTGAGTGAGAATGAAACCACAAGATGATTTGGATAAATATGTGCCCCTATAGTTTATTGATGTCCACGAGTTTAAATAAGCCGAAGCTGAACAACCTTCATACATGGTCGGAAATAAAGGAATCTATATGTAAATAGCAAACAAAATGCGAAATAGAATGCTAATAAATCCTTTAATAGCTAGTTGATTTAGTCCCTCATAATATTTTGGAAACTTGACTAATCCTTTCCTAATTTATGGCTTATATTTTCTCGATCCTATGCATCTTGGGAATCAGTATAACCACCCATACATAAAATACCCATGATGTCTCAAGTCAAAGGATCAATACATGCCTCGTAACTTGAGAGAAATATCCATTAATAGGTTTGATAGAGCTTACGCTAGTTCCCTAGGTGGATCATGTTTACTGAACTCGTTCACTAATAAGCACTTGCATACTTGCTCAGGTAACCCCTTCAACAATTGAGCTAAGACTGGTCAACCTCCTAGTTAAGTAAGCATGGTATGTATTGATCTATCTGGGATTAGCTATCCGCCGGTTATGAACATTCTTAAAGTTGAGTGCCATTAGGGAATGTGTTTTCTCAACACATTTGGAAACTACTTTTTTTGCTTAAATTCTATAGATATGTATTATTACATCTTGAATTCCCATAACTTAGGAAAGTGAGCTAAACCACATACAAATACATACAATCACAATTACTTATTCCAATCAGAGATACACAACTAACAAATGGAGCATATGACTATATAAAATCAAACTAAATGTGATAAGCCTTACCTATATGCAAGGCACCAGTACTCTAAAGCAATACACAATACTGGGTTCAGCAAGCCCATACAACCAATTGAACAACAAAAATAGATAAATATATACATCTATTTAACATCCAAGATTCCAAAGGAATAGTTATATGATCATGTCGAAATATTGCAATTATTTTGTTCCCAAGTGCAGGAGTGTGCGGTGTAATTTTATTTTGTGAGACCGAGATCAAATTCTCAAGAAACCTATACGAATTGAAAGTTAGGGTCTAAGTTAAGCTGTATATATACTAAGTTTTTATTAGAATAGGAAAATTAAATAGATTTGGGTTGAAGGTAAGGTGATTAAACTAACTACTTAACAGTCAAATTTAAATACAATTATTAAATGAACTAAAATACCAATAAAAATTTTGTGAGCAATGAAAATAGTAATAAAAAATAACAAAATCTATTTAATTTTAATAGAATAAAATGACAAAGTAATTAATAAAATAACAAAATTCAAACCTTAATTCTAATATGAGTAATGAAAATAGTAATAAAAATCTATGTATCAAAGTATTAAAAGTTCTTGATTCACCTACGAATATGGGTGGATCTCTTGTCCTAGCAATGGATATGATATGCATACTCAATTTAAGATTCACATTTAAGAAAAATAAATTGAAAACATATTTTCATAAAATCAAATTCCAAAGCACAATTTTAAAATCACGTTTAAGATTAGAAAACCAAAAAGTATTCTATTAATATATCTTTCGTCAAAATCCTATTTATTTTATTTTGAAGATATTTTAAAAGATTTAATCACATATTCTTATCAAGGATTTCATGAAAATATGATCAAGAACATGCGTTCTCGAAGGTTTTGAGAATAATTAGAAATAGGATTTAGAAATCCTGATTTACAAGTTTTTACATTGCATGCTAGGTTTTAATCACATCCATGGAAGAAACAAGGTTTCACCCATCATTGATGGGTTGAATCAAGATTAAAAGTCTATGCTAGCATTACAATTAAATAAGAACAAAGAATAAAAGTAAAAGAGAATGAAATAAACTCCATTGTAGTGAAAAAGCCGAAATTTCTATTAAATGCTGAAAAACTAAATCTCTATATAAACTCTAAAAAGTTCTGGAAAAGAAAAGACTAAAACTAAAAGAACAGCTCTCTTATTGGAGTATTTACAATACGAAAAAACCCTAAAAAATTTGTTGGCGTGGTTATGGCATCCAAACAGTAACGGCAAGACGGGTCAAATTTTGGCTAAGTGTCAAGGTCACAAACATACTGCGATTTTGGCCTTTTTTTCTTCTAGTATTCATTCACCTTTTTCTCTGTGATGATTTTTAGCAAACTTTTAGTAGTTTTTGTCAAAATCTGCACAAATCATTGCATCACCTTGCCATATTGTTAGGAATATTTGATTTCATCATGTATCAATTCAATTATGATCATGCAACATCTCAATGTTATTAACATTATCTTATAATCAGATGGGTATTCATTATTTAATGTCTATTAACTGATACCCTTAGCAAACCCATAATAATCTTACATGGTCAATCATATCTCTTTTTTCCTAGTTCTTAAATTTTAATAAATGTCATCTTTACTATATTATTAATATCTCTTCTTCCTTCTCCCACATCAATAACTAGAAATTATCAGAAAATTCTCTCACTTTTATAGATTATTTTACCAGATTAATGTATTCATTTATTATCTTTCTAAACCACATTAATTTTAAAGACTTATCATCAATTTCTTTAGACCATAAAACTATTAATCACTCTATGATAGAGATCCCTAACCATATTTTTAGGTTATGTTCTCACATTTGCTTTCACCAACCGAATTAATCATTATAATTTTAATTATGTTAAATCCATTCCATACATAATCATTCACACCCATACACACACACAAACACACACGCCTCGCTTATCCTTTCGTCATTTTTATGGACCAACATCTATTGGAAATGATGAACCAAACCCACATCACCCTGTTTTTGAGCTAGCCATAAGAATTGTAATGCACCCATTTTAGCGTCATGCTGTAGGCTGTTGATCTACTGACTTGAAGCCTGAACTTTATGTAAATTTTGAGACTTTCAACGTAAGAGTATTCACTATACCCTTTCTATTTTTCATCATAACCCATCACACACAAATCATAACACTTTACCAAAGTACACACCCACAATATCTCTTTACATTTCTTATCACATTTGTCGTTTCCCTTATAGGATCACAACTCTCATCCAACCACAAATTTCATGTTCTATCATATTTGAACAACCCAATATTGTATCAATAAACTTTTATACCCTCATCTAATTATTATTCCCACCAAGAGTCAATATGTCTAATTCGCCACACACATTCTTAGTTTCCAAAACTTTATCACATTTCCCAATACCATTTTTCTTGTTACTCCTTTATGTCGTTTATCAAGTCATCTAGTTCAATTTATACGTCAAAAGTCATCATGCTTTCATATCATAACACAACGTCACAAAGATCCAGGTGCATCATCAACAAGATAACTTTGAAACAAAGCTAATCAAAATAGCCACGTCAAAATACAAAAAATATTTAATCCATATTCTCTTTAAATCTTATTCATTATTTTATAACTTCAATAGTTGCTATCCTTCATCTTGAGAATAGTCTTTTGTTTTTAATTTAACTTGTTCAAGGTACTAGTATTTCATAATCTAATATGTGATAGTTGAAACCCTTAGTAAACTAATAAATCTATACTGCTTGGAAAACAATAATTATGTTTTTGGTAAGAACAGTCTCTGTCATGTGCATAAGAGTTTGAACAAATCAGCCTAAGGTTGTCCGGATGGCTATCCGCATGACAAAGTTTGGTTTGTGTCCAAACAAGCATCTGGACAATGAGCCATTCACACAACAATGCACACAGTCATGATCCAACAACCTGAAACTTGAAACTATACTCTGTTTTTTTATTTTCTATTGTTATTTTCAAATCAAAGCTGCCGTGGTCAAGTTTGTTAATTCAATTCGCTTCATTTCCATTCCAAATCTTTTCATTAAACTTTTATGTTGTCAATTTAAGGTTTAACCTACAAATTTAAAATTTTCAAATTCATCATCTTTCTTTGATTTTTCACAATCCTTACGTGTTCATATTATCATTTCATTGCAATTATATACAAAGCTTAGCCACAACCATGTATCAGACAAGCTCAATCATGACATATGTAACAAACCCCTACCTCAAAACTTAGAAATGAGAAGCTACGGTGTATGGGATAACACTTCGATAAAGTCCAAATTACCAGTAACTCTACCACCGCTAATTTAATCTTCATAACACCAAAAACAATGTTGCTAATTGCTTGTTCTGCTCAATTACCTCACTCTTAAATGCAAATTCAGAATTAAAAATAGTGAGTGAAGAAAATCAAGTCAACTTCCCCCAAGTGCAAGGTATAGTTGTAGCAAAATTAAACCGGTAAGAACCAGGTCATTTCCACAGGGATCTTATGTCACGCCCCGGGTCCGGAGACCCAGGGAGTGAGTGTAAATCATTCATCACATGCAAACATGACCTCAATCCTCAGAGCATGCACACCGGTTGCATAGTGGACCCACGGAACAAAACTGCTATATAACGTCCTAAAAATGGACCAAACG
>JAVXUM010000011.1:14245286-14262950 GCA_035590655.1 Pouteria glomerata | reverse complement strand
CTGCTTCTGTTGTGGATAGAGCAAGTGTAGACTGCAAAGTAGACATCCAACTTACTAGTGCTCTAGTAAGAGTGAACATATAACCAGTAGTTTATTGACGTTTGTCCAAATCTCCTGCATAATCAGAATCAACATATCCAACCACACACTGACTAAGAGTATTGTTATGCTCAAATACCAAACCAATGTCTACAGTGTTCAGAAGATACCGTTGAATCCATTTCACAGCCTGCCAATGTCTTTTTCTAGGACTATGCATTTACATGCTCACAATTCCAACTACCTATGAAATATCGAGTCTTATGTACACCACAGCATATATCAAGCTACCAACTGTATTTGAATAAAAAAACTCTTGACATAACCGCACATTTCTCATCAGTGCTAGGAGATAAAACTGAACTCAACTTGAAGTAAGGAGCAAGTGGTGTACTCACAGGTTTTGATTATTTTGTCATACTAAAACATTGTAGTACTTTCTTCAAATATTATTTTTGGGATAAATAAACTTTGCCTCTCTTTTTATCTCTGCTTATCTCCATACCTAGAATCTTCTTGGCTTATCCCAGATCCTTATTTCAAACTCTTGATTCAACATAGCTTTCAAACTCCTCTTGGCTCTTAGAAGCTATCAATATATCATCTATGTACAAGAGTAAATAAATGAAAGACCCATCATGTAGCTTGCAAAAATAAATACAATGATCAAATTTACTTCAAGTGTAATTCAACCCTGTCATGAGCCGATCAAATTTGTACCATTGCCTCGGAGATTGCTTCAACCCTTATAAAAATTTCTTCAACTTGCAAATCCAATTTTCTTTCCCAGTAACCTTGAATCCATCTGGCTGAGACATATAGATTTCCTCTTCCAAATCACCATGTAAAAATACAGTTTTAATATCAAGTTGAACTAGTTTTAAATCATACTATGCTACCAAGGCCAACAAAGTTCGAATGGACAAATGCTTAACAACTGGAGAAAATACCTCATTATAATAAACTCCTTCATTCTGAGCATAGCCCTTTGCCATTAATCTTGCTTTGTAGCAAATATCATTTTCGTTAAGAAATCCTTCTTTCTTTGCAAATACCCATTTGCACCCAATTGCCTTCTTGTTTTTTGGTAGTTAAGTAAGCTCTCAAGTTTGATTTTTCTGAATAGACTGCATCTCTTCATCCATTGCTCTTTTTCACTTTTCATTTTCTGAACTTCTAACTACTTCTTTATAGGTGGAAGGAACGTCATCAACAACTGGAAGTGCATAGGCCACCACTGTATCAAGGAAACAAGCAGATTTTTTAATTTTTCGACATAGCCTGTCAAGTACAATTGATCTTGGTTACTGTGGAGATTCTTAGGTTAAAACCTCTTCGTTTTCCTCTTCAACATCCTCCTCTAACACTGGACTATTAACATCAACTGGATCAACTATAGTTTTCTCAAACTCTACTTTTTACGAAGCACTTTCCACCTGCTGCTGAACACCATTAATTTTCTCCTTTTCAGAATTGTCAAGTGTTACCTTTTTCAACGTGATAGACTCATGAAGGTAATATCCTTGCTAAAAATGATTTTCTTTGAATTAGGACACCATAGACGATATCCTTTCACACCTAAGCTAATTCCTATGAACACTGTTTTCTTTGCTCTCGGATCTAACTTAGACTCCTCAACATGATAATAAGCAGTAGATCCAAATACATGTATAGAATCATAATCATTAGTAGGTTTTCTAAATCATATCTTAAAAGACGTCTTATATCCAAAAGCAGCTGATGATAATCGATTAATGAGATGGCATACATAACTAACTGCCTCAGCCCAAAATCCTTTGCTTAATTTCACATTAAGCAACATACATTGAACCTTCTCTAACAAAGCCCGATTCATATATTCTGGCACCTCTTTTCTTGTGGTGTTTTTCTAACTATGAAGTGTCGCATAATACCCTCATCTTGACAAATTTTAAGAAACAGATCAAACTTAAACTCACCACTGTTATATGTTCTAAACTTTTTTATCTTTCTACCTGTTTGAGTCTCAATCATCTTCTTCCACTTAAGGAAAACTTCCAACACTTTATCTTTAGTCTTTATTACATATACCTAAATTCTTCTAGAGTAATCATCAACAAATGTAACAAAGTAATGCATACCTCATAATGATGCTGTTCTAGAAGACCCCCAAATATTAGAGTGAACATAGTCCAAAATACCTTTAGTATTATGGATAGCGGTGCCAAACTTCACTTTTTTCTGCTTTTCCATGACACAGTACTCACAGAAATCCAATTTACAGGTTTTTGCACCCTTTAATGAGTCTTGTTTTACCAAATTCTGCAAAGCTCCCACACCTGCATAACCAACCCGCATGTGCCACAATATGGTTATTTTTGTATCTGCATTTGCATCTTCCTTAGAGATTGTAGCTGCTGATCTAATAATTGTACTACATTTCATCACCACTAGCGCACCTGAAGTAATTCTAAGAACTCCATCTCGGATAGACATAACGAAACCTTTTGCTTCTAAGGCTCCCAACGAGATAAGATTCTTTTTTAAACCTGATACACATTGAACATCTGTCAAAAGTCTAGTTGATCCATCATAATTCTTCAAACAGATTGAACATATCCCGGTTATCTTACAAGAGCCATCTTTACCCATGAAGATAACTCCATCATCAAATTCTTCAAAATTAAGAAACCACTCCTTATGGGGACACATATGATAGGTGTATCCAGAATCCAAAGTTCACTTATCAGAATAAGAAATTATAGGTAGACCAATCAATGCAAAATCAGAGTTATCATCTTCACGCTTGGCTACACAGGCATTAGAATCTACTTTGCCATTCTCTTTCTTCTTTAATTTTGGACAATCTTTCTTCCAATGCCCCTTTTTATGATAAAAGGTGCATTCATCTTTACTAGGTCTGCCTCTTGACTAAGATCTGTCCCTTCGATTAGACTTACGACTCTGAGATTGACCTCTGATAGAATACGCCTCTCCTGTATTGTACCCATGCTCCTTTTGATCTTTCTTCCTGATTTTAGTATTATATAAAGAATTATATACTTCATCAAATGTTACCTTATCTTTACCACGTAGAAGCGTAGTGACAAGGTGATAATACTCTTCAGGAAAAGAAGTTAGCAGCAACAAAGCCTGATCCTTATCTCTAACAGTCTCATCCAAATTTAACAAATCTGCTATTAATTTGTTAAAAGCAGCAATATGATCATTGATAGAGGTACCTGGCTAATATTGAAAAAGAAACAATTTCTTCTTTAAATAGAACCAATTCTCATAATTTTTCTTCATAAATTTATTCTCCAACTCCTTCTACATCTTGCTTGCAGACATCTCTTTCATGAAATGATACTTTTGTTCCCTACTGAGACAAGATCAAATGGTTCCACATGCTTTGCGATTGATCGTTTCCTATTCTTTATCATTCAACTTCTCTGGCTTCTTTTCTTCCAGAGCCACATCTAACTCTTGTTGATAAAGAAGATCCAGCACCTTACATTACCATATACCAAAATTATTATGCCCATCGAACTTCTCAACTTCATATTTTATATTAGTAATCTTAGCTGATGTAGACGAAGAAGCTTCTGCCATTTTTTCAAAAATTTTCACACGCCAAAATTGAATCCAAGATTTTGTGGTAGTACATCAGGAAAGCTCCCAAGAAAGATTGGAGGGGTCACAATTGTCCCACTTAAAACTTAACCTCCTTAGATAGAACTTTCCTAGACATGCATATATACACAAAATGCTAATTCAACAACCTTGACTCTGATACCAATTGTTGTGAAAGTGGGTGTTTTACCCATACAACCAGGCATCCAAAATAATGACACACAATAGCAAACAAAATACCAAACAGGAAATAATGACAGAAAATAAAGAAACTAATGCAAAGAAAAGAAGACACAAAATTTAATAAGATTCAATAAATATTACCTACATCCTCGGGTGCTTAAACCAATCCACTATCATCAATCTTACAAAAGCATACAAACACTTGGATTCTCAAACCAAGCCAAAAGGCCTTAATTTATAAGGTTATTAGGTTGTGACTTCTAGTATTCTCTTTCGATGTGAGACAAATATTAATTTATAAGATCATTACATATTGTCTCAAATTGCCTACTTTCAATGTGGGACTTGGAACCAAACCTAACAAGTTGGTCAAGTTCTTTTATCTTCGCTTGCATGAATGTGGGACTTGAAACCAAACTTAACAAGTTGGTCAAGTTCTTTTATCTTCGTATGCTTGTAGTTTATGTCTATTATCATCTTAAAGCCAAATCAAGGCTAAACCATATAACAATTCCATCCTAGACATCAATTAAGCATGCTAGTTTATCAACATAGTCCATCAACATAGTTGGTTAAGACTCCCAACCTTAGTTCAAGAAAGGGAATAAAATAAAGAAAAAGAATAAGGACACTGGCCTAAGACTCAACCCAAACAAGATACACATTTTCATCTCCTCTACCAGCTCTTAGTTGTACCAAGGCACTAACACACGCTCACAAACACAACTCACATAAGGTTTAACAACCACTCAATAATGTATCACCCAGAACTCACCCTTCTATCTATTTATCTAGCTCTCTTAATTTGATAACCACACAGACTCGTAATACCTAATGCCAAATCAAGACCCAAAGATATAGAGTGAAGGTAAGTGGAAGTGGAAGCATGAGGAAGGTTCCCAATCAATGTGAGGATCGATCACTTAATTGATGAGCTCAAGTATACATATATATGTATGAGTTTCCAAAAATGATAGCTAAGAAGTGATAGAAAGCTGGGTTGGATGTTGTGCACACAATAAAGAAGAAATTGTATGCATGGAATTGAAGTAACTTAAATTCAGTCATGCGCACATCAGGAGATAAACCATGCACGCAAAATAACATAACTCAGTCATTCACACAAGAAAGAAGGTTTCATATACAAGTTGGCCACCTAACTCAGGTTTTTAAGAGTTTAAGCCAAAAACTTAACCATGGGTCAAATTTAACCTAACCACTAACACGATAGAGTTAAACAATGCTCAAATAAACCCCACCGAATGGTAACATAACATCTCAGTGTATAAACATGTACATATGCAAAGTTCTAGGTCATTACACGTATCAAAATTTATCTAATTTGTTTATTAAATAAGTAGTGTTAAATATAAAACTTTCATTTGTTTAAGTTAATACTCAAGCTATATCTCATGAACTTACCAGTCTTAGGGTATACTTATAACAAGCTAGTTATCTCATTTTTTCCATAGATGGTTTCTGTGCATATCAGCTTTTATACAAGTGATGTAACTCTTCTTCTTCATCAATAGATGTTGGTCTAGCTGTAATCACATTCATTCTAATGTTATCACTAATAGAACATTGTATTTGGTACTCGGGTGAGACTCTTCCCATATAATCTTTCAAATTGGGTTTGATATTTTACACAATAGTGATTTTTTGGAGTTTAGCTAGATCTCCAAAAAAAATTATATCAAAGTAGGTTGATGCATATCATTTGTACATCTTTTGTTTTTTTTTTTTTCTTAAACAAAAAAAAAAAAAGAAGAAAACAAAACGAGTTATCACTTCATGATTTTAATTTTAGGCTTGATGCCACAAATGCACTTCTCCCTCAGGGTGGTAGGTTGTAAGGGGGTACTTTTCCTTCTTTTAATATGTATTGAAAAAAAAAAAAATTGCATAGCACCACATTTGGAGCTTGTTGGGTCATCTTCGCTATTACATTAAGGAAAATCTAATACAATTTTTGGCCTTGTGTTTTATTAGTGTCCAACTTAAAACCAATTTCTTGGAGTTTGATTTTCTTTAGCACTATGTCAAGAAAATTTTAGTTTTATAATATTTGGTGTCGTATTTTGTTGAACTTTTAAACTCAAAATCAACTAGTCAGAAGCAAATACATCTACTGAAATTTTATACTAGTTTGAAAAATTTTTGATTTTATCAATGTGAGATAAATCCCAACACATGCACCCTTCAAATGTGGAGAGATAGATAAAATATTAAAACTGAGAGATTAAATGAAAAGGGGACGAATCCTTAATCCTTCATAATTGGTTTTGGCAACAAAATTGTGACCGGTCTAATACTCCGTTTGTGAGTTTATGCAATGAAAGAAAAGAAAAGAAAACATCAATTAGGAAAGAAGAGAAAAATAAAAAGAAATGATAATATTTTTCTTTTCATTTGTTTGAAAGTTTAAAAAAGAAAAGATAATAACTTTCTTTCTTCTTAAAGTCGAGAAGAAATGAAATGAAAAGAAAATGGATATTATTTTACTACCGTTATATTATCAATAAATAGACTTCCCTATATTATTATCAAATAAAGTATAAACACATAAACTAATAAAATAAATAAATTAACAAATAAACTACAAAAATACACATGATAATACTAAAAAAAAAAAAAAAAGAAATTTCAATGAAGAATGTTATTATTAAAGAAAAAAAAAAGTAGCTTGAAATGACTAAAATACATATACATATATACATATATATACACACGTACAAGAAAAATAAAATCAAAAACTTAAAACGTGATTAAACAAAAAAAATAAGAACAAAAAAAAGAACAAACTAGAGCATTAAAACATGATTGAACAAAAAAGAAATACAAGGCAAAACATTATTGAAGAAAAAAAAAACTTACCTAAACTGTAAAACTTAAAAAAAAAATGAATAAATATTAAAAACCTACCAAAGTGACGAAATTAAAAGAGTTTAATATGCACTAGGACATATTTTTAATTTTTTTTCTTATTTTTTATTTTATGAGTAAATGTGTCATTTTAAAAATTTTATTAAACAACTTTTTTCTTCTCTCCACTTCTTTTCACTTTTGGAAGGATAAAAGTTTTTAAAACTAATCACTAACTTTTCTTCACGTTTCTTCCCATTTCTTTTCTTTTATTTCTCAAAAAAAACTTGCAAACGGGTGTTTAATTTGAAAATTTGTTCTTTTTTCTTCTTTTTTTCTCTATCCAAATAGACTGTAACTTTGAAAGATATGCATAATCTTTTACCTGTCATATTTCACCATTAGAAAAGGTGCACAATCTTTCATCGTTGCTTCCCCATTTTTTAATTAGAAAATTAATCGGAATACAAATAAATGGTATTTCTTAGAGGGCATACAAGCCCCTCCAAAGTTGGGGTGGAATCAAATATGATTGAATCAAGTCGAGTTTTTGTTTACTCAGGTTTGGCTTGAATTATTAATATTAGGCTCATATTTGGCTTTATAAAAAATAATTTGGACTTGAAGGCATATCACAAATAGCTCAACTAAATTAAACGATGTTATTTTGGTCCAAAATATAATAAATCAAAATAAATATCTTAATTAAACAAAAATAAAACATTTCACTAAACAACGCTATTTTAGTAAAAAAAAAATTATAATATATATATATATATATAAGCTAGCTTTAAAACTTTTGAGCCAACACTTCTAAACTTAAGCTTGATTTTCAACGAGCCGCTAATTGGGCTTGAATTCAAGTTGTTAATTATCACAAATCGAGTTCAAGTAACTTCTTTTTACTTCTGTTATACGAGGAAACCCGCAGCCGCTATCCGAGGGTGCGCTCTGGGTGAAACTCGCCCCTGTGGCCCTAACCGGCAAATAACCACGGGGAGGTAAACTAGTTTAGGCAAGCCCCAGCTGACCGACTCAACCCAGGAAGGTGTTGGCGGGGTTCGAACTCGTGACCTTTGGTCTCCGCGCTCACTGCTCCACCCACTGGGGGACAACTTCTTTTTACTTCATTCTTATTGGAAAAGGAAAGGTTAGAAAATTAAAATAAAATAGAAATGCTGAATTTATTTTATGTTTGGGCATGAGTAATAAAAAATAAATAAATAAAATGAATTAGATATTTTTTAAAAAAATAATTTTTTTATTTAATTAATCATAAAAATATATATATAATACATGAATAAGTAACTCCTCTTTATTTTCTTCTGCAAATTCTTGCCCCAAACACGCATCTAACTAGAATAGATCCATGACCTAAATGTCACTTTTTTTTTTTTGGCAGCGTGTGATTAGGCCCTCATTGTATGAATTAGAATAAATTTTAAAACTAATGAGAATTAAGATAAATATTAAAATTAAGGATTGAATAAATTTAAAATAATTAATTATACGTATATATAATTTTTTAAATTTAGAACCTTCTTATTGAATGATTCGAGAATTGTCTAATTTATGGCCCCGTTTAAATATACAACCAATTCCGAAAAAAACTAAAAGTAAAAATTTTGAGAATTTGAAATGTAAAAAATAATTTTAAAATGATAATTGAATTATTGTGATTAGTTTGATATAAAGTTGTTAAAAATTATATATAATGAGACGTGGCAAAATTATGTAATGTTTAAACTGACTTTGTGTAAATTTGAATGAAATATAAAAATTTAAAGAATGAAAAAATATAATATTATAATAATTAAAAGGATCACCACTTTGATTAGTTCTTGAAGAACTAATAAAATACAAATTCTTGTGTTATTTAAATTATGCAAAAGAAAAATCTCTATATCTACAGCAACTATCACTTGTTGGTTATTTTTATGGGAAAAAAAAAAAACAAAATTTGGACTGAAAATTCTATTGTGATTAATTGAAAATTAAAAATCTTAAGTACATAATTTTTAGTTCAAGTGCAACTAATACTACATCAAGTGTAATTAGACTGCAATAAAAATACATATAATTGAAATTTTAAATTTTGTAGAATTCATTTTTTTTTTAATTTCCATTATTTATTTTTTGGCTATAAAATATCATCCTCCAGGACAGAAATGCTGCGAATCTGAAGAGAGCATCACAGGGCCACTGCTCTGTTTCTGGATTTCTGGTTTGCGAGCAAAGAGTTAGCTTGATGAAGTCACGGCTGTTGCTCTCCCCAGCTCTCTCCTCCTCCCCCGCCACCGGCGCCACCACCATCACCGCACCAGCTTCCTTCAACGCACGCCCATCTCCACCCGCTACCCCTGTTGTCGGCCACACTCTGTCCCAAAGAACCCACATACCCGCCCATGTATACAAGCACCCTTCAGCTATACTCCTCGAGCTCTGCACGTCTATGAAGGAACTCCACCAATTCATCCCTCTCATCATCAAGAATGGTCTCTACAATGAGCATTTGTTCGAGACCAAGCTCGTTAGTTTGTTCTCCAAATTCGGTGCCTTAGATGAAGCCACTCGGGTTTTCGACCCCATTGAAGACAAAGTCGACGCTCTTTATCACACAATTCTTAAAGGGCATGTTCAGAACTCGTCTTTGGACAATGCTTTGTCGTTCTTTTGCCGAATGAACTATGACTCTGTTCGGCCTGTCATTTACAATTTCACTTATTTGTTGAAAGCTTGCGGTGATAGTGCGAATCTCAGGAAAGGTAAGGAAATTCACGCTCAGTTGATTGTTAATGGGTTTGCCTCGAATTTGTTTGCGATGGCTGGTGTTGTTAATATGTACGCAAAATGTAGAGTGGTTAATGAAGCATATACGATGTTCGACAGAATGCCTGAAAAGGATTTGGTTTGTTGGAATACCATTATTGCTGGGTATGCTCAGAACAGGTTGGCAAGGAGAGCACTGGAATTGTTTGTACGAATGCAAGTGGAAGGCCACAGGCCTGATCAGGTCACAGTCGTCACCATCTTGCCTGCTTGTGCTGATATTGGGTCCCTTAGGATTGCAAAATCAATTCATGGTTATGTTTTAAGAGCTGGATTTGGATCACTTGTGAATGTTTTAAGTGCTTTGGTAGATGTGTATTCGAAATGTGGGTGTGTGGGTGCTTCTCGTTTGATTTTTGACAACATGCAGTGCAGGAATGTGGTCTCTTGGAATTCAATGATTGCTGGATATAACCAAAATGGAGATTCTATGGAAGCATGGGCACTTTTTCAGAAGATGTTGAAAGAAGGGGTGGAACCAACCAATGTCACTATTATGGAAGCTTTACATGCCTGCGCTGATTTGGGGGATATTGCAAAAGGACAGTTTGTTCATAAATTACTAAATCAATTGGGACTTTCTACTGATGTTTCAGTAATGAATTCTCTGATTTCAATGTATTGCAAGTGTAAACGAGTAGATATTGCTGCTGAAATATTTGAGAACTTACCGGGCAAAACCCTTGTTTCCTGGAATGCCATGATATTAGGCTATGCACAAAATGGGTGTGTAACTGAGGCTTTAAATAACTTCTGCAAAATGCACCAGCAAAATATTAAACCTGATTCATTCACATTGGTTAGTGTGATTCCTGCTTTTGCTGAGTTATCAGTTTTACGTCAGGCAAAGTGGATTCATGGACTTGCTATTAGAACTTGTTTGGACAAGAATGTTTTCGTGATGACTGCTCTTTTGGACATGTATGCAAAATGTGGGGCTGTTAGTACGGCAAGAAAGCTGTTTGATAAAATGGATGAGCAGCATGTAACAACCTGGAATGCTATGATAGATGGTTATGGTACACATGGGCTTGGAAGAGCTGCGGTAGAATTGTTCAGTGAAATGCAAAATGGGCCTATAAAGCCTAATGATATAACATTTCTATGTATTATCTCAGCCTGCAGCCACTCAGGTCTAGTAGAAGAGGGGCGCAACTATTTCACCATCATGAAGGAAGATTATGGCTTAGAACCTTCAATGGATCATTATGGAGCCATGGTTGACCTGCTAGGTCGAGCTGGCAAGCTGAAGGAGGCTGGGGACTTCATTCAAAATATGCATATCGAACCAGGTATCAATGTGTATGGTGCCATGCTAGGTGCTTGCAAAATTCACAAAAATGTCGATTTTGGGGAGAAGGCAGCCGACAAACTGTTTGAACTTGATCCCGAGGAGGGTGGTTATCATGTATTGCTAGCTAATATATATGCCATGGCTTCCATGTGGGACAAAGTGGCCAAAGTCAGAAGTGCCATGGAGAGGAAAGGACTTCAGAAAACCCCCGGTTGCAGTTTAGTGGATTTAAGGAATGAGGTTCACACGTTTTACTCTGGGAGCACAAGCCATCCCCAGTCCGAAAAGATCTATATTTTCCTTGAAACGCTGATTGATGAGATCAAAGCTGCTGGTTATGTGCCTGAGAGTAAGTCCATTCACGATGTGGAAGAGGATGTTCAGGAGCAATTGCTCAGTAGCCATAGTGAAAAGCTGGCTATTGCATTCGGACTCCTAAATACCAGCCCGGGAACAACCATTCACATTAGAAAAAATCTTCGGGTATGTACTGATTGCCATAACGCAACGAAGTACATTTCGCTCGTGACTGGACGGGAAATAATCGTGCGTGATATGCATCGGTTCCACCATTTCAAGAGTGGAACATGTTCTTGTGGAGATTATTGGTGAATAGAGAGTGGCTACACTGTGTGGTACTGCTGGGGATCTTCAGGGAACAGAACGTATTTGTAAGCACAATTTTGGTATCTATTTCTTTTGAAACTGTGAACGTAAAGGACTCATTACAACATGGAACTGAATCTATAATTTGTCGAAGTTGAAGGCTTGAATACCAGTGGACACAGACAGAAGGCTCAGCTGTCTGTAGAAAATATTATTGCCAGAATGCCAGTGGACACAGACAGAAAGGCTCAGCAGTCTGTGGAAAATATTATGTGGAGCAAGACAATAATGGTATTTCTCACTGGAAATTCCCTCCAAGGGTTATTGATTAAACATGTTATTTGGTGTTTTTCCTATTTAACTAAACCAGGTTTTCTTTTCTGTTTTCATTTTTTGCCCTCGTCTTGTAATGACTGAAATTATAGTGATACCAGTAACAAAGAAGCCAAATAAAAATGTCAAAATTCCTTGATGAGAAACATTTTTAATTTCTATTATTATTATTATTATGATTATTATTATTATTATTATTATTATTATTATTATTATTATTAAAGGCACTTGAATTCTGTTATGGATTGAACAAAATTTGGGTTGGGAAAAAAAATCTCAAACAATGGTAGCCTCAAACTCCGTTGTTAAACAAATGCTGCATTTACAAATCCTTCATTTGATTTCCCTTATCGCAAAAAGTCCATAATTTCCGATCTCACTGTCTTAATGTTAAAGATTTTGCAGCAGGGGCTTTAAAGGCAAAAGATAAAATAAGTATGGATGGTAATTTAGGAACACATACTTTCCATCCCGGCATCTTTTGAAGTATCCTTTACTTTCGTTTATTTCAATATAAAATACTTTTAGATAAAATATATTTACTTATGTCATAAGAAAATATTTTTAACAACTTAAATAAAAGTATATCCCAAAAAATATTTTATATTGAAACAAACAGAACTCTAAACAAATTACCGTCTCCCCGAGTAAAATCCATCCAAAACCCATTCCAAACAATTAAGCTGGGCCTGTTCAAAACTTTTAAAAATGAAACAATCATTCCTGGAAGAGTAAATGAGAAATGGGAGATGGATAAATGCTCAATTGATATAGAGAAGCGTCGGTACATAGCACAAGGAATGATACGAGAGATCCAATCAATAATTAACGAAAAGAGAAAAGTTAGCAGTCCAATTGCATAACCCATTTATTATTAAACCACATCCTAAGGAATTGTTCACAAAATCCCAACAGATCTCATCACACATGGGTTTCTAGATGCTCATTTTGCTCCCATCTTTTCAACAGAACTGTAAAGGGAATAGATTTTCACCCCCATCTGCTGAGCACGCCAGCGAAGTTCACGTCTCCAGATGAACTCTTGCACACGAATAAAGAGAAGAAATTAAAGCCAAAAGTCAGAGGGAGAACTGCTACCACAGGCTCTCCAGCAAATTTAGTGTTTGAAAGAATTTAACAAATTTTAATTTAACGACTCAAATCAAAATTATTACGAAACTCATAGCAAAAGTGCTACCAATCTCCCACTAACAAACCTTAAGCCAAAATCAAGACCCAACATTCAATAATTAAAAGAAGAAATCAAAGAAAATAGTCATAATTCTACAATTCTAACAAGAACTTACCGATAAACTTGGTCACGCATATCTATGTGGTGCAAAACAAAATAAATAAACACTTCAAATATTAGGTCACTTAAAAAAAAATAAAAAAATCTTAATTTAAACTACGTAGTAACTCTAATAACGCCAATCATTGCTTAACTTTATTATAGGGAGACCAACTAAAATACCAGATGCAAAATGACACTACCTTAACTTTAGAGAGAGAAGAAACTGAAAAGCCTACATGTATATATAATATATTCATATCCCCTTCTTTGAACAAATCTTCCGTTCGGAAGAGGCAGAAGCAAAGATACAACTTTCATCGATACTACTTACCAAAAATCCAAAATTCATCGATATTCCCTGCTAACAAGAGTCTGTACATCTGGAGGGGGGAAAAATAAAATCACCTCTAGACATCCCATTTGCAAGGATAACAAGTTCAGTTTCATCAAACGAGCATTTTTCCAGTAATTTGATTTCTATACACCAGATTCCCCCACCACAAATTCCCCCCCCCCCCCAAAAAAAACAAAAAAAAAAGTCACTTCCACCACCAAAATTGTCGGAATAGATATATTTTCCTCATTCGAACATTGTACGCCATGAAGGCTCTAGCTTTAATTGGATCAGCATTCAAGTACTCGAAAGCATACATTTGCCTAGCTTCTTCCAAGCCATCAATTTCCATTACTGCTTGCAGAAGTCCAGGGGCATCAATTGTGTTCTTACTTTGTTCGAGCGCATCAGCCAAGTGCCGGATACTTGATGCCACTGCTAACATAGCATCCTGGAGAAACTCTGCACCCCGAAGTCGTTTAGGAACTTGTCTCGGAGGCGAGATCAAAGGAACATCCTCGCTACAAGCTGGCATCTGGGCACGCTCAGGCTGTTGGGTAGATGACTCCGTCTCAGTTCCATCTGTATCACTTAGGCCTTCCGAACTTGGTGATGGGAATGAAGCTGAATCTTCTTCGTAATTCTTAAACTCCATCTGCCGGCTACCATTGGTGTGCCCTGCAATCCTAGCCCATCTACTGGGGGCTTGATAATTTCCACAGACGACTTTCAATTCATCATACATCTCAATCTGCTTTCCTCGGAATCCCCTTGCATCTGGATGAGCCTATTTAATGCATTATCCCAACACACATTGTGAAAACAATGTCATGAGAAGTCCAAAGTGGGTTGTGGAAAAAAAAAAAAAAAGAGAGGAAAAAGAATATACGCACAGCAATGTATCTCTTCCAAAAATCATCATCGTCACAGTCAACCATCTTTGTATTTGGATTCCAGGTGAACCCATCTTGACTCAGCATATCCCTCATTATCTTGTACCTCTTCTTGATTGTCTTGAGACGATTAACAACTTTTTGGTTATTCAAGGACAAATTGAAACGTGAGTTCACAGCCACACAAGCAGCCGTATAAGCATTTTCATTAAAGCACTTGTCAATTTTATTCCCATTTCTAGCCTGGATAGCTAGAGCTTCAATTAGACACTTGTCCATTGCCACTGACCACACAACATTCTTTCCTTTATGCTTCATCTCCCTTCTCTGGCTTTGCAAATCATTTTGGTCCATTCCTGTGAACATATTACTATTTGAATCATAAATAAAAAATCCAAAATGAATATATATTGCATTCAGACAAAGATAGTCTGGAGTCGAGGAATTGGTGCACCAAAAGAAACATAATCATCATCCTCCTAGTAAAAGCAGTAATGAACAGAACGCAAATATAAGCATGAGAAAATATTATATGCAACAGCCACAGAAATTGCAGTAATTACCTACCCCAATTCTTAAACAATACCTTATTGTTGTCATGTGCTATCTCATATCACATCTTGCGGATGATCTAGACAGCAAAAAGAATTGGGACAAAAAATATTTAAAAATATATATATTTGGATTCCCTTTCTTTTAATTTTATTTTGAAAACTTTTTGGGCAAAAAATCTCAAAAAGCTCATTAGCAGAGCCAACAATGGTGAGGTTTTTTCAGCTTTTCAACAGTGTACCAGAATTACAGTGCCCTTCTCCAGACCTACACCAGCAAAGAACCCACCCCACACACACTCCGATTCTTCCCCTCCCCCAGGTCTGGCCAACTACCACAAAACTCACCACTTGCCACATCTCTCTCCTCTCTTCTTCTGTCCATCCAGCACCACCCACTGCCAGACAACCACCCTAATACCTCTCCACCAACTGTTGACAACCTTCAGCCTACCTCCACCACACCCACTTTTGAGCAATCTTGCCCCCAACACACGCACACGGACACACACAGAGAAAAAAGGAAAAAAAAAAAACTCTTCCCCTCCATAACCTCCTCCTCATTCTAATAACGACAATATAAGAAATGTAACTATAAGCATAGTTGAACACTACAAGCAAGAACCAAGGACCATGCAGTAGCAAAAAACAAGTATGCCATCGCAAGACCTTATTCAACGTGTGCTATCTCATACAACATCTCCAACATGTTGCGGATTATCTAGACAAAATAAAAAATAAAAGGACGTAATACACAATCAACAAGGTAAAAATCTACAAATATATATATATATATATAAAGATTACTCATCTTAAGAAAGGCCATGACTTTAAACCTCACTAGCAACCCAAAAAATCAGAAGTCACACGTTTTTGGCAGCCCTTTGAATAAAATCGGTCTAACCACACATGAAAGGACCTATTGAGAGAACATAAAGTTGCTCCTTTCTAAGCTTAACCTTCTAGGTGAGATGATGACCAATAGTTTAATACCAACATTTAGTGACAACCATATTAGTAGTTTCTCCTTTATTTTTTTTTTTTTTTCACTTTAGTGTGCTCAAATGCCATTCTTTTCATTTTTCCACACCCTGCTTTTAATCTGAAAATGCCCAAAAAGCTCTTAAGCAAAAAGCTAACTATCAACCACAATGAAGTAGAAAAATTACAATGCTTTACCAAAAAATTTGTTATTTCCCAAAAACTGGACTTGAAAAAAGCATGAAATGTGCATCAAGATCCTTATATCATGGTTCAAAGTTGCAGTCGTGGTTGCCAAATCGGCCCGAGAAATTTCGATACGGTCATAGTGTTGCAACGCAGCATCGGGCGATACGCGACTTTTAGTGTTTTTTAACTTAAAAATTCAAAAAAATAATAAAAAATTCTAAATAATAAAATTAATGCATGACACAATCAAATATATAGTAACGATTTTATTAAACCTTAGATAAACTACTTATAACATGCAAACAAACTAATTTTGTATCTTACTCCATTATTGATAAATCTATTTAATAATGAATATTAGAAACTTATATTTACATAATTTGTTTCATCAAAAATAATTACAAAAACATTGAATAATAGTGCAGTGTTTTTTTTTTTTAAATCAACTATTTAATTAATATGATTCCAATATATTGCTCACAATAATTACTATAATTTGATAATTTGATTCATAAAATAATATTACAATTCTATTTAATAATGAATATTTAAATTTATATTTTCGTAATTTGTTTCATAAAAAATAATTATAAAATTATTGAAAAACACTGAACTATTTTTTTCAATTATAATAGTGGAATATTTTTTATTACTTTTCAACATTTTCCTCATTTGCTTGTCCAATTTCATGTATCCCATCAAAACTAATTAATTGAAAGGAAAATATAATCAAGAAAAACAAATTATAAGTAGAAAAAAAATATATACCAATTAAGTTTCACTTTTACTCATATACATATATATATAAACGCATTTAATTTAACTTCTCAAAATTAATAATTTTTAAAGTAATAATTTTATTATATAATAATATAATTTATTACAAGAATTATATGAATATTTACAAACTTATCATTTTTAAAATAATAATCTCATTAATATGCATTTATTACACAAATAAAATAAATTTTAAATAATTTTTTTTTTTTTTTTGGGTAAGTAAGGCGTCAAAGGAATTATATTAAAAAAATATAAAAAAATAAAAGGAACATACATTATGCACTGCCATTATACCATTTATTCAAATGTACGATATAGCATTTAATGAAAACTGAAAAGGCATTGCTATGTGGAAATAAAAAATAAAAGATAAAGTAAAGAGACGTGAGGCTGCGGGAAGGAAGAGACGGCGACAAGAAGGGACGACAATCGGCAGTAACTGTTTGCGACTAATGAACATCGGCTACTGTGAGAACACTGGTACGTCTCTCTCGGTATCTCTAAAGCTTTAGATATGCAATTTTAGGGCTTTCTCAGTTTCTTCCCTTTCCTGGTTCCGTCGCTTTTTCCCTCTACTTCAACATCGTCCGTGTCGCCGAGATATCGCCATGGTTCTCCAAATCTCAAAGTATCGGCGATATCTCGGGATATCTTAGCCACAAGAAGCCGAGTTTGACTGCCTCAGCAATAATAGTCGATTCGGGCTAAAATCTCGTCACGATCACTGGCAAAACCGAAACGAGCCAAGACGGCCGATATCTCAGTGTCTTGGCCAATACTTTGGACCATACCTTATATGGACCTTTAAAGAACCCTCTCTCTCACACCCACACCTAATCTAGCACAAAACCCACCTACCCACCATCCTTTTCTTCTACCCC
>JAVXUM010000011.1:14230466-14245186 GCA_035590655.1 Pouteria glomerata | reverse complement strand
CCCCCCTAATTTAGGCCTAAAACCAGCAAACCTGCCACTTAGCCCCCACAAACCCCACTCCTTCCTCTACTCTTCTTCCCCCAATCCCCCATCACGCAAAATCAGACCACCACCAAGCCAGCTTCATCAAGTCTCGGCTGCCCATTCCTCTTCTATCCTTCCCCTCCATCCCCATCACGCATAAGTCATAACCAGACCACCACCACCATTCCAGCCCCATCAAGTCTCGGCTCATTCTTCTCTTCTTCACCTCTTTGCTCATGCCTAGCCTTCCTCCAATAGACCCACTATTAGAATACTACTAACCTACCTTTCCTCTTCCTTCTTCCCCTCCATCCCAAGCACAAATCGCCATTCATGAACGCCCAACCTGCCCCTTTCTCTCTCTCCTTTTCTTCTCTAATTCCTCCCTGTTTTGCAATCCCTCCCTCTCTATGCAATCTAGAAATCTTAAATCTTTTTTAATCAAGTTGGTTGAGTTCATTATTAATTCTTCCATACAATAGATACACATAACTCTGCCTGTGCATACTTAATGATTATTTTAACACAGCCTGCCTTAAAACCAGATAAATAAGGGGGGATGAAGTAGGTTGATGGCTAGCATAAAGCATAATCACTTCCTATGAAGATGAATCTAAATGGAAAATTTGGTTGGGACGTCCCCTACTAGAGAGACACTGCATCAAATCCTGAGTAAAGTGAAAAATAAGCAAGGGTTAGCTACGACAATTCTGATAAGTGATACACCACATCAACACTCAAGTGCCGTGAGAAACAAGGATTGCCACACCTTAACAGATGGGTGGGCATAAAGAAGCTAATTCATGAGAGTAAGTTATAAATAACAACTTGAAATATAAGCTCATTAACAGAAAAATTAAGGGAATTAGCAGATATTTTGGCTAGGCAAACAGTTAATATACATTGTCTACAAAAGTCTAATTATATAGGAGAGAATTTAAAATACTGGCTTTAAACTTTAGTATTCAAGGAAAGATGAAAATAGAAATTAGGTATAAATAATTATCGATAGGATCTCAAATAATAGGTTGTGAGTGTTAAGAGAATAGGGAATAGAATAATGTTTACAAAACTTGTATTAGGTGAAGGAATGATTAATGTTATTAGTGCTTGTGCTCCTTGGTAGAACTAGATGAAGCAACAAAATAATACTTTTAGAAAGATATGGATGGATTTATTCAAGAGATACTAAATGGAGAAAAATATTTATAAGAGGAGATTTGAACAAGCATGTGGGCAGAAACATTGGAGAATTTGAAATAGCACATAGGGGCTATGATGTGGAGATAGATACGAGGGGTGTGAATCAATTTTATGGTTTGCTACAACATGTGACTTAGTAATAGAAAATTATGTTGCTCAGACTCGGGAATGAGTGTTGAACTCGGATACGTATTCAAATATCAGACTCGCCTATTAGTTGTAATTTAGGGTATGTATGGGGACTCGGCTAAAAAAATGTCTAAATTTTGGATACGGGTATAGAGATATGGCACAAAAAACAATATTATATATATAAATGTAATTTATATACATATAAAGAGGAGATAGATATATATTTTTTTTAGTGAGGTAACAACATTGTATCATAAATCAATAATAATTATTAAAATAAAAACGAACTTACAAATAAAAATTCATTCATGAAGTAAATTATAAAAATTGATTTGGTATTTTTATCCTTCTATATTATGAAAGACCAAAAGAATTTGGAGTCCCATATCATCTAAAAAATTTATTAAACCAACCTTTATCTCTTCTCAAATTAAACATTTTTAAAAAAATTTCACTACATCCGACATGAATCCCACACCCATATCCGTGCCATGTCATGTCGACACGAGTACTTCGCCCTAAGTGAAGAGTCCAAGTAACATGGATAGAAAATACTAGTCCTAGAAAGAAGGATGCTCAATAACCTTTACAAGCATATATAATAATAATCAAATAAATTAAAGCTCGATCTTGCTTCATCTACAGATTGTAAGATAATCCGAAGCATAAATCAGCAATACTAGATGTATGCATTAAGAAGTGAAAAGGAATGAATAAAGGAATTACACTTTCAAGAACCAACTGGTAGAACCTAAAAGGAGAAAAACAAATGGCTTTTAAAGAAAAAATGCTCAAAAGAAAATGAAACTTAGATGATAAAGTAAATACAATGTGGAATGAAATGATTATATTATTAAAGGAGTGGCTTTGGAGATATTAGATACATATAAGGAAAAAAGACCGCTCACAAAGAAGATTTGGTGGTGGAACAAAGAGGTACAAGTGGTGATTGAGGTTAAGAGAGAGTGTTGTATGAATTTGCCTCAGTGTAAAGATGAAGGAGCATACGAAAGGTACAACTGGACTAAAAAAAAATGGCTAAGGAGAGATAGAGAAGTTATTTTGATAAGGTCTTTAATAGTTGCCACGAGAAGAATTTGGGAGACCTTAGGAACCTTATTGATAATAGAAATATAAGTTTTATGCAAGGATTAGATTTACATAAGTAAAAGAGGCTATGAAAAATACGAAGACAGAAAAAGTTGTCGACCACGATGGTATTCCGATTGGACTTTGCAAGTGTCTAGAATACAGTGAATAATTTAGTTGACTAAATTATTTAATAGGATCTTGCATTCTGATAAGAAATCTAACAAATGGAAGAAAAATACCTTAATGCCTATCTATAAGAATAAAGGATATATTCAAGAGTGTAACAACTATTAGGGAATTAAGCTTACAAGTCATAGTATGAGACTTTGGGAGAGAGTGATCGAGGCTAGACTAGATGCGTGACAAAAATATAAAAGAACTAATTTGTTTTTATGCACGATAGATCGATTATGAAAGTTATTTTCATAATAATAATATCAATCGAAAAAAAATATAGGACCTTCATATGATTGATTTAGAGACCTTCACATGACTGATTTAGAGAAAGCATACGATAGGGTACCAACAAAAATTTTAGGGTGGATGTTAGGGGGGAAAAAAAAGCAGCTATGAAATATATTAAAGTGATCAATGACATATATGACAAAATTGTTACTAGCATAAAAAGAACACATCCCAAAAACCCAAAGTTTGCTTTTTCTATGAAGATTATGCATTGAATGAGCAGTCAACACAACTCAAGCAAGCAAGGACACTTTTAAATATTACTGTACAGACAAAGATTTAGTGAGGGCACTAAATAATAGCCACTATACATGTTAAAATAGATATATCCAAGCAAATTTATATTAGCCAATATTATAGAAGTATTACCATACACAATCTAATAACCTAAATGACTTTAAAGATGGTAATTGCTGTCTGCACAGCAAATTTTGGCTGCTTAAATAGCCTCGATTTAATGTTTCATATAACAGAGTGGAAGCAGTAAAAGTGAATGCAGAGAAAAGCAATGTGGTTTTCAAGCATTATCTTCCACATTATACAATTCTTACTCCAGAAAGTTAGAAACTGATTTACAATGCATGCATATAAATATGTATAAGAATATCAATTTTTCATAGATCCTTATTTCTGTGCCATGTTCATGTTTTTGTTATCAGGTGCATACAAATCCACGTTTAGTAATTATCAATACAGCTATCTCAGGCGTAGCAGCAACTATATACAAACCAAACATAACATGAACACCTGTCGATTATGTCCAAAAGCTTATAGTTCCTGATGTTTCAAGTAGTAAGTATGATGGTTTCCATAACCATAGAATGTAACATATAAACACAGAAGATGAAAATAGCCACCAATACTCAGTATGTTCAACTGCTTACAATTTATACTATTTCCTAAAGCATGACGGTTACCAAAGAACTCCACAAACTTTTGATCTAGAAACGAAACCCTACAGTTTTTTTTATGGGTTGAAAGGAAAGGAGTTGGTCAGACTTCAGCTAGTGAAGACAAAGGAGAAAAAAAAAATAGTGTATGACAGATTGGGAGCTAGCAATGCAATACCAAATACCAATTGCAAGCAATTGAAAGTAATAAACCTCACAATTCAATGCAAATAAGGGAAAAGGTAGAGTGATCAGCAAAATAAAGGACGGCTGTCCAATTCCTTTTTGAATAAGCTAGGACTCAGGAGAAACATGTAATCTCCAAGTTCGTTTGCTGAAAGGTCTGAACAGAACAGTGTTAGTTTAATATCATTGAAAGGATAGGGATAGGCTTCACGGAACAAATAAGCAAGGCACAATATAATATATATACATATCACTAGTTCAAAACATCTTGATATGAACTACAGTAACTCAAAGTTGAGCATCCGCTCTCCTCTATACGAAAAGCATATGGAGTGAAAGTTTTATGCCGAAATTGCTACAAAATCCTTAGTGAACATCCACATCATGGAGCTAGCACAATATTTGGATTAGGATTGGTCCACATCCTAATCCAGCAAAATGAATTATTTGGATTTGGGGCTCATTTTGTCTCACTTTCTGCTAAATTGTAGGCCAAATGAGGTTTCTCCAACTGCCTCAACTTACACATAACCTGTTGGTTCCCTCTCTTATCCCTCAGTGATGCTTTCTACATAAAATTTTCCACCTCTTGCTAACAGTCCTAATTTCGGGTACAATTATCCCATCAACATGCCATATGATTTGAGAAACCCAATCCATTTAACACAATATTTAGAACATTTTGAAAATAACTGAAGAAATTCAAAAGCATCAATAACAACTTCAAATTAGACAAAGGAAAAAATTTAAAAAAATAATAATAATAAATCATTTGTCCGAATTGTCAATAATAATCTACATCAAAGATCAAAATATTGTTTCTTTTCCACAAAATGGTCAAACAGTTTCCGCTTCCTACGAGACCAAAATGAAACACTAGAAGAATAATTATTCTAATATTTCCATTGAAATAGAGTAAAATGCCCAAAAAATATAACTTGATATATCAAAATAAAAGTTATCATATATTTACATGGATTTCAATAAATATTTCTTAACATATCTATATATTTTAATATTTTTGTGCCGCTTTCAAAATGTTTGTATTTCCGTTCTAATCTAAGCTCCCTACCAAAATGAAAATTTAATCCTTAGCATATACACCACTACACTTCTCCCTCAGCATTTTTAGGTTGATAATTCTCATAGATGCCCACGGCATTACAGCCACAACCCAAAATAGTAGAATAATGAAATGGAACCGTGACAAGTTAATTAAGATATAGATTTGCTAAATCATCATTGAATCGTGGTAAAAAGTTCCATTATATGACAATTATTTTCTGAAATTTCTTTCCATGCTAATTGGATCCTACTATAATTTTTTTTTTTTTTTTCGTACCAAACAATCGTGTTGTCTCATTCAATAGAAATAGCAGCTAGTATTGAGACCAAATTTTTATATCTACTAAAAAACGTCAAATGCACCATAGGCTACAGGAGTGTCTGAGTACAAGACATAACAACCCAACCCTTGAGAACAAAGAGGAAATAGAGAGCCTAGAGTCTCCAAGTATAAAGTCTTCAAAATCTAAGTACAGAAGTGTAAAAGAGGTACAAGCTTCTATTTATACAATGTGAACAAATGCATATCTAAGAATCGCCAAACAGGAACTACATGCATGAGAATGTACAAATAGCATAATACACTTCATATATGTCCCATGGTGGGAAACCTTGCTAGACCAAGTAACTAGCTTATAGAAGGTTCTAAGAAATGCCCCCATATGACAACGTCTCTCTCTCGCTCTCTCTCTCTCTCTCTCTCTCTCCCCCTCTCCCTCCCCCCTCCCCCTTTCTCTCTCACACACACACACATAATTGGACTGTCTCAAAGCAGCTTGACCATCACAAGGTGAAGCTCCATGGTGTGGCCTTCATCTCTAACAGGCTAAGCCATGAGATCCTAGTGTCTAGGTAGCATGCCTTGGGGACCTAGGTCCTTCCTTTTGGCCAAGAAGGAGTAATACAAGTTTTGATCTAGGCTGTTAACTACCACCGAATGTTAAGAAGATTACCATATCATATCTCTAAAATTTCGGCCAAAGAAGTGTCGTTGGCCCATTTGGTGCATCCAAACACATAGACCAAAACGCATGCCCTATGCTAAATGACAACTTAAGCCACCCATGATGACGCTCCAGGCATGCATCCTTACAAAAATAACAACTAAACATGGTAGGTGCTCCATTTTGTATCTCGAAAAATCATATACATATATATATATTAAACGTACAGAATCCTAGTCAAGTGCATCAAATTAGCCCACGAGATATGGCTAGGAAGCATGGACACACTTATTAAGGTGTTGCTTCTACAACTCATATTGGACATGGATACTCTAAAATGTGTTCCATAAGTTCTTAATTGTCCCAAAATCAAACACTTCTCAGACACACACAGCACACACGTTTTTGCCTAGCCATATGTAAACGACAAATCAGGTCATAAAATAAGTTTGATCAAATAAATAAATAAACAAGTTTATAGATAATTATCTCTCGATTGGGTTTATTGATACTTGAAATCTAATTTTTTTATTTTTATTTTTTTACAACTTTCACTTTCTGTATGAGTACTCAAACTTACAAAAGTAAGATATTAAGCCTTTTCATTTCCTTTTCTTTTTTAACATACAAACATAAAAATGAATTTAGCTGTCATTATTTTCATGTAACCCATAGAAATGCATTTGTCATGTAAAAAACACATACTTTGTTTATATAGCATATGCATTTGTGCAATACCAGATCTCATGTTGCAACCATGTCCTTGTAACTTTTAAAAGTTGTGCTGGTATGTTCAAAATATCAATGTCCCATGCCTGTATCTGTACTTGTAAGGAATATATGAATTATATCTCAAAATAGTTCGCTATATGGATTCAAAAGATAATATTAAGATTGGTATAGAGGCAATACTTTAGTTCTTCATCTTTAAGTTTGATAGATAAGGTATGACAATACAATATCAAAGAATGAATTTTCTAAGTTGCTCAACATAAGGACCCTAGCCCCTAAATAAAAATAAAAGGAAAACAAAAGAAAAAGATTGTGACAACATTATGAAGGTCAACAAAAATATTCACAATGTCAAATCGCTAATTTAAAGAAGTGTCGATGAACATTTGTTTAGATAACCCCAAAAATAGTTAGGGTGTCATGCTTGAGCTCATTTACAATGTTTCCACTTTCTTCCTAGTTTTTTTTTTTTTTTTTTCTTCTTTGAGGAAGCACTTTCTTCCTAGTTACATTCAAACAATCTTCAAACTGTTGCATAAACCCTCCTCTAGTATCATTATTGAATTAGTTAGTATATACTTCCCAATATTTTTATTATTTTAAGGTAAAAAACCATCCTCCATGAAGGCATTACAGAAAATGATCCTAAATCATAACGGAAAGTAACGAGCCAAGCCAAATGAGGGTTTTGCCCCAAGCGGCCACCTGAACACGAAAATTCCCCAGACCGGTTAGTCAAAAAAATGAATTCCATAAACCAATTGGGATGAAAAAGACTCATGTTTCACAGTGGGTGACCTCCAGATGGAAAGCGTACCAATTGGGTGGTGTTGTGCATGATTTAGTTATTTTTCCCATCTTGTTTTACAAAGATGGAAAAACTAGTTCAATTATTGATTTAAAGCACTGAACTTCATCCAAAATGAAATGAAATAATCAACATAGGGAATACACAATCAATAAGTTGCAAATCAAGATTCAAATTAAAAAATATATTGCAATTTTTTGCAGGTACAAAGCACATTTCAAAAATTCCCCCCAACAATGGCATTATCAGGTAGCCATTGTGGGGAAAAATGCCTTTTTCTTGAAATCCAAATGCCACAACATCTTTTGCAAAATGAAGAATGATTTCATGAAATCTACAAAAAGAGAGGCATAAAATCTATTCATGTTTGTCATTAAAAAAAATCAAAAATCATGTTCTCAACAAGTGCATTATTTTCACTGTTATTTGGCAAGAAACAATATTAGGGTCTGATTTGTTCTTAGCTGTTCCATTTCTTATGGGAGAACACTTTTTTTGGGGTCATTTGTTCGGGAGAGGCATGAAAAAAAAAAAAATGGAACTTTAGGGTGGTTGTGGGGAAAATGCCTTTGAATCTGTAGATTTTTTTCTTTTTTCCATTTTTTTTTTTTTTTTTTGGGTGCGTGACCCAGAACCACCGCCCAAACCGGAGCTGGATGGGTAAACCGGGGATGCTTGAACTCACCCGCAAGACCCAGGCACCAGACAAGACAAAATAGGAGCCAGCAGAAGTCAAACTACAGATGTTTGAATCTGTAGTTGATCAAGCTAAAGTAATGGTTGGTTATACTCAGGAAAAGGATTTGAAAGGAAAGTATGTTGTATAGGTAATGTGAAAACTAATGGAGAAAAGCAAAACTTGGAGAAACCATTTTTTTTTACTATAGGTATCTTTACGTAAGGAGATTGAAGAGGATTTTTTTTTGGAATTGATAGGTGAAATGAACTGTAGTATTCACATAAGATAGTGTGTGTGGCAAAATATTATTAATTTGCAGAGGAAGTTGCATGAGAAGGCTGAAACGCTAATAAAGTTTCATATGTTGTGTAGGTGAGTAGTTTGTGCTTATTTTGGTTAGAAAGCTCCAAGAAAGTTTCACATGTTCTAACTTTTTATCATTAGGTCTCAAGGGGTTTATCTGATAACATATCATTATTAAACACTCTAGAATAGCCTAACTTTTTATCATTAGTTCTCAAATGGTTTTGATCCATTTGCAAACCAAATTTCGGACTTTTTGAGGACTTTTCATTAAAGATTTTAGATAACAGTTTAGTTCATGTATTCAATGACAACAGCCAATAATGAAGCACATTATGTAGCTTGTTTTGGTGGTTGGGAAAATCTTCGGACAAAACTGTTGTGGACAGAGAAAGTAAAATAAAATAAAAGACATTAAATTGAGACTTAAAGTAACATATCAGTTATTAAAAACAATAAAATCAAAAAATATCATAAACAAATCAATAGACACTAACATATCAGTTATTAAAAACAATAAAGTTAAAAAATACCGTAAACAAATCAATAGACACTAACATACATGCTAAAGATCATCTATTCCAATCAGAAACAACTCAATAACACACAAAGAAGTTTGATTATCTATATGAAAATCTGAATGCGGGAAATCAAATTGATACTGAAACTCATCTTATGAACTTTCAAATTTGATGAATAAGTGATGTTACCGATGGAGTTCCACCAAAGTAAAAAATCAAGTAAAGCGTGAGATGAAAGCAACCAAACTAAAACTCTGAAAATCCTTTTGAATGCTCTGAAAATTGGATGTGTATGCAAAGACGAAGCCAGAGAGTTTCTAGAAAGTTCAAAAAAATTCAATTTAAAACTCCGGGTCAAAAATTTTTTTGCCAAAACTTGATTTTCCTTCTTCATTTGGTAATTTTTAGGCATGTTATTTGTATCCATGGAGGAAAAAAAATTTGGAAAAAAAAAATGCTTCAATTACTAAGACAAATGTAAGAGAAGGATCCATTGGAAAGAGTCAAATCAATAATTTTGTGATATAACAAAATCAATAACTTTGTGATATAACAAGGACTAATTTTTTTTAGGAGGGTCTTGCGAACCCTCTCACTTCCATGTGGCTTTGCCACTATTTGTATGTAGTAGATTACTTGTGAGATGAATGTAATGAAACTAAAAAAAATTTGTAAAAGAAGATTAAACTAAGCTCTTCATGGGACGAACAGCGTACCTCCACCTCAGACTACCGATACCCATAGGCCTAGAATTGGGCTAGGTGCTAGGGTTCAGCTTTTAGTGATTCCCTCTAATAAGGTTGGGATAACTGAGTGAGGTTCACGGGAACTAATAGAAGTCCGGAATGGTACCACCAGGTTTCATATTCTGGAGCAAATAGTAGAGGAGAAAGGAGAAGAGATATGTCGTTCTTCACAAAGACATCTTAGAAGCGCATTAAGAAATAGAAGTCATCATTGAGAAAGAGCCTGTTATGTTTCTTTATGTTGGTTCTGTTTTTCTTGTAAATAAGTCACATGGTGGCAGCATTGTGGCACTAGTTTAGGGAGTTGTTGAGTCCATTTGTGTTAGTGGTTGTTAGGGGTCAAATGTGCTTTGAATGAGTCTTGGGTAATGGTTGAATAACCTCCTAATCTATAGGAGATAGTGGGTCACGCAGAGAATATCATGGGATATGGGAAGATATTAGGATTAGTGGTTATGTGGGACTTTTATATAAATGATGGGCAGCAATTGTATTGAGGGAAAAATTGTCAATAGTCATTTGACTCAAGGAGGTTGTTTCCCTCGAAGTAAACACTTGTTCTCTTATTTCTTTCATTTATTTTTGATTGTTGTCTTAGTCAATCAAAATAGGGAAGAGAGGTAAAAACAAGACCAGTCGTGAGTTAAGGTTGTTAGACCAAGAAAATATTCTTAGTTCAACTGCCTCCTTCATCCCTCTCACACGTTCTTCCAGCCGTGCACATAACAGAGCCTTCATAATGAATATGCAGTTCCGAATGCCGACTTTAAAGTCTATGATTACAATCCCATTGAATACTCTATTTTCAGTGATAACTTCTTTTAGACAACAAAATGATTTTCTAATTCGACAAATAAAGACGACTTTAGTTTGACTATGCATTCCGAGTAGACAACTTTGGTCAATGAATGATTTATAGAATTCATTTTTTGACTGACTGGTTTGGAGAATTTTTCCGTTCAAGTGGCTGCTTGGGGCAAAACCCTTAAGCCATAGTCACTTCCACCAATATTCAACAGAAATAGGCTGATTACTGCCAATGTCGGTGCAGGGTACAAGGACGATTGAAGTGCCATCAAGAACTCAATAGACAATAAGACTGCTGCTCTTTATGTTTTAGAACATTAAAAAGAAACTGCATTCAACGAGCAAAACAGTATAAATACATACACACACACACACAGATATATATATATATTCTCGTGGTCATGCGGTAAGAAGTCAAGTCACTGTTAAGATTTTCACTCTGTCAAACGGGCAATGAAGAAAATTGAAACAAACACAATGCGGAACATGGAAGCCCATTGTCGCATTTCAAAGCGACGCCCAACAATTTCTGTGTAAGAGAGAGCTATTCCCAACAATCTGTCCGCGTGTTAGTGAGAGAGAGAGAGAGAGAGAGAGAGAGGAGTGAAAAGTGATACCAGTTGGAAATGGGAGAGAGTCCGACTGTTCCCATGGTGGCGTTCTCTTGTGGGTTACGACCGTTCTCGACCTCATGCTTGCTGCCGGTATCTGGTCTCCGCAACACGGCGTCAACACGAGCAGGCACTGCAACTACAATGTTTGGTTTGAGTCATTAGGGTTTTTCTCGAGAAAAAATTTTCCCACCGGCACTTTCTCGAAAACCAAACGCGTGAGAACGAGCGCCCAATGGAGCATTATTTTCATCGGATAAAACTATAGTAAATTGCATTTTCACCCCTACTTTGATGGATTTTTCCCCGGTTTGCCGTAAATGCTCATTAAATATTCAATGGATTGAATTCATTTGAAAAAATTTGGAAACATGCTATTAACGAGGGGTTTTTTACGAAAATAGTATAATTAATATCAAAATATACGAAAATAGACTCGTGTGTGAAAATTGACAACAATAGGCGAGGTATCGGCAGTAGCACCACCGACACCATGTCGGCACTGCAATCACCGACACCAGATAGTCGGCAGTACCACCACCGACACCCATTGCCAGCTCTAGCCCTCCAGCCTTTGTTTGCTGCATCAAAAGAAACTTGTGGCAACTGTGGATTGAATTTATAACAGAAAATAAAATAATACCAAGTGATAAATATACTACTGATAACATAAAATAAAACAACACCAAATTCATCATCTATTTACTACCTATAACGTAAAACAAAACAGCACCAAAATAATTACAGTTTTACTTACATTCTTCATATAGGAATAATAAATATTTTAATTACTTATAACAATAAGAAATTAGGTAATTAAGATAAATTAGACAACATAATTGATTTAAGTACCAATAGATAAGCATTAATAGTTATGAATATGTACAAAATATTAAAAAGTTATGAGACATTTAAATTTAACCCAAAATTTATGTTTTAGAAGAAATAAATATAATAGGTCACTCCGTCCCACAGCGAGGCCTCCGAAGTGCACGGTGTGGTCGGTCTGGACGCAGAGGCACATCCTCAGGTATAGCTGCTGAGGGCATCGGTAGCTCATCCACACGTGCTGCTTCTCCTGCAACCAGCTCATGCTCGTCAGGCAAAACCATAGGAATGTGTGACGAGGAGGAATCGTCTGTCTGTCATATTCTACGTCGTCGCGTATAATACTTTGCTGGAGCTGGGGGAGCAGTCACGGATATCTGTGGATCGGATGCGGTGACGCCTGTAGGTGATACGGGTGGCGGAGATGTAGATAATGGCTCTATGTGAAACATTCCCGACCAAAAGTCGTCCACATCAGCTGAGAGTGACGCATATGTCTGCGTAGAAGGGAGTGGGGTGTGTAGATGCACGAACGTGTCTGTCACTGGTATCTGTCCCTCTATCGGTCCTGAATATGGTATATGCGTCTCCTCATCAGGCAAACCCTCCTCGGCTGCCAAAGTACTCGGGATATCTACCTGGGAAAAATCCTCTTCTGGATGAGGGCCGTATATAACTGGATGCTCCCGTGACCGTCTACCAGCACGTCGTACTCTGCTGGGGCGCGATGGTCCAGCCTGAGATGATGTGCTTGTCTGGCTAGTGTCAACAGCTTCGCGCAGTCTCTCCTCGTGATCGATCGCACCAATCACAGGCCGTGCCTAATCAACAATATACTGTAGCGCCGGAACATAACCAGACTGGTCTGCACCATCGAGGGTTCTCTCCGCTACGCGACACACGCTGACGAGAGTGTTAACCTGTAATGTGCAATGAACTATATTAAAAAAGCGCAAAAAATATAAAATAAAACATGTATTATTAAAATATTAGTAGATAAAACCTCATACCAAAATCGACATATCTGCTGTCACTGGCTGAGAACCAACATGTGGCACATGTAAGGGTGGTGCGATGTGAGTCCATGTAATATAACGATACCACTGCATATATGGGTCATCGAATGCGAGAGGCATGGAGATAACCTCACCCTCAACGATCGACTCTCGTCGTCTCGCCCACTCATCCACGTACCGCTGATGGTACTGGAGCCAGTTGACCTCCCCTCGACCACGCCTAGTCAGCTGGTGTAAATATGCATCTGTGTCAAACTCAATCGAGATCACCTGATGGAGGCTAAACTGTCTCATGACGCGTCCGGGTAGGTGGTACTCGATGATCTCGAAACATAGCAACGGACAACTCGAACGCCACACTGCCTCACCAGCACGACAGTATTGTGGAAGTCTGCTCAAAAGTAATGCTGGGTACGGACACCATGTCATCTGATCATCTCGCATAAGGGTCAACTGGTCCCTACAGTCCCTCAGTGGCCTGGCAAAGCTGACTGCTAGTTTCCCCTTCCATCTGCACCACCATGGATCTATCGGTAGCCCAAAATCCTCCAATGCATAATCAGGTGGGCGAGGCTGATGTGTAATGACGGGTCTAAACTGCGCTAGTTGCTCCCATGCCCAAACCTACAGTTTGAAACAACATATGTTAGTTGATTTGAAATTAGACATTATCGTAATATAAAAAAATAATCTGAATACAATTTCATTTACCTGAAGTATGCAAATCGGTCCTGCCATATCGGCGATGCGGGTGGTAGAAGCAGAGCACATCTCTCTGTATAAGCATGCTAGTGCAGCGGTTCCCCAAGCTAGCTTACCACACGCATCCAAGTCTCGGAGCAGTACTAGGTAATGTATCTTTACTAAATTGCCAGAATGATCTGACAGTAAATGTGCCCCGATGATGATAAGGATCAGTGCCCGCGCATGGTACTCTATCTCTGCATCTGTAGCACCATCTGGCAATACTAAAAAATGCTCTGTCAGCCAGGTAATCCTCAGACGCCCCCTCTTGAAATCACTCTCATCCGGTGTCCTACCAAGTAATTCCTGGCATAGTGCCTGTCGTTCCAGGAGTCCATGAAGCTCATCTGTCCCGCTAACGGGATCACCATCAACTCGTAACCCCGTGATGACCTCGACATCCTGCAAGGTAATGGTAGCCTCGCCAACGGGTAGGTGGAATGTATGTGTCTCCTGTCTCTATCGCTCCACTAAGGATGTGATCAATGACCAGTATAAGTGGAAAGCACCTAGTCGATATATCTCGTAAAATCCAGCCCGATGCAGCTCCTGGAGGACACGTGGATCCTAGGGTGGATCCAATATCTGTCGTAAGCATGCCTGTGAGGCTCGACATCGAATAACCTCCTCGAATTGCATATAGCACCATCAAAACATAGTAAATATAAAAAAATAATATTTAAACTACTAACAACCAAGGCATAGTAAACATTAACTAATAATATTGAAACTATTAACAATCAAACATAGTAAACATTAACTAATAATACATACCAGAACAGGAGACTCCCAAATCTCAGTGGATCGATGCTCGGTCTGGGAGTGGAGTACACGGGGATCAATCGGTCCAGGATCCAAAAAATGTCGTCGATGAGACATCTCTCTATATGAACAATATATCCCGTAAGTCACATTAATAGTTAT
>JAVXUM010000011.1:14205048-14220533 GCA_035590655.1 Pouteria glomerata | reverse complement strand
TCAGGTTACTTCACATTTTGATAAACCATTGAATTGAACTTAATGATGGTGTCTGAAGATTTGCATTGAGAAAGAGAATTGTATTAAGAAAAATAATTTTTTTTTTGGTTACAAATGCGTGTATATTTAATTTTAATTGAGAAGTGCCGTAGATATATGTTATTAGCTAGTATATATATATCATGAAAGTTTTCTTTATGGAAGTTTATGACCCTCAAGTTGATCTTCATATTCTCTCATTTTTTATTTATTTCTTGAACTTTTTTTCTTACCAAACATTGCCATAAGCCATTATAAGGCAAGAATAAGAGGCAATTATAATTGATATTAGAGAGGGATTAATTTATCATGGTGGAGGAAAGAATATCATTCAGTTTCTGACATTGCAGCAGCAATTAATTACTTACAAAGGCTTTTTGAAGAACAAATTAAAAAGAGAAAGCAGAAGCTAAAGGATCTATCCACTAGGTAAATTCTTAAGCAACGTGATGCATCCTGTTGCTGTGATATAGTGAGTTGGACAGTATGTTTTACTATGTGTGAAATGGGATGTCCTCTTTATGTCTTGAGTTTAATTTTGTGTTGGGAGGTACTATTAAATAGAAAATATATGTACACATAAATTTTAAGTCCATAAACATGTGTAAGGATTGATTGTCATTTCTAATGAACTAGTAACTCACAAAGCGTGTAGATTGTCCTGAGGGACGATGATGCCTACAATGGAATAACTTCAGTGCTTTGGCACTAACTACTTGCTCATAAGATGATGTGCTAGTAATTGGGAATCGTGGCCACTAACCAATCTCACATAGTTCTTGCCCAAATGTATTGTATATATTATGTGCGTTAGTTGTATGATTGGGTGTTGAGTTGAGTAAGGTGCAGTGTTGAGTTAAATATATTAAGTCGTAATGTAATGAGTTGCATTGATGTTAAATATAATAAACTGTCATATTTGGATGAGGATGATGATGAGACGGATGAGATGTGATTAGAAAATTAATTTAATAATAACTAAACTATTGTATGATGATATTAAATGTGGGCATGATTAATTTTATACTTAATTAAACTGATTAAAATGTTATTATTGTTACGCTAAATGGTCGAGATGCATGATTATGTCTAGTGGTATAATAAGAAATATTATGCGTTCTTGTAAGTAAAAGTGAGCACATTAGATTAGTGTTACTCCCTACAGATTTTATTGCAGGGTTTGAGGTTAAGTTGCCTGCAGAATCATTGGCGCAGAGAACGTAATTTTTCCTTTTTTGTTGATTATTTTATATTATTCTTTTTGGCACCTTGAGTGTGTGGTTGATACACTTATTTGTATTTACTTTTTTTTGGTTTCCCAGTGCAATATGATACATATATTATACTGTTGATATGATTGGATATTTATTGGGCCCGATGTGCCTTATTTATTTATTTTTTTTGGGTTGTGGAGCATGGTGCCCAATTTAGACTGTGATTTTATTTTAATATTAATTTATAATTTTTATTTTATGTTTCATCTCCAATTGTGTGTTGCTCTTATTGAGACAGGATTATGTGACGATATTGAATGTTTGTACATGATTTAATTTACTTCTTTGGGTCGTGAAATTTAAGGTGTGACATAGTCAAACTACTTGAATCCATTATATTTGGTTACATAGATTAGTTAGGAGTCACTAAAAAGGTCTTTTATCACATTGTCAAAAACATTATCAAAATGCCTTAAAAAGAATCAAAGTTCAAGTTTCTTAACACACCCAATTTGATAATGTTAAGTGGTGACTCCAAATCTTTATATTATGACCTTATTTTAAAGTAAAAATTAATTTTTCACATTTGAATGATCTTGGATATACCACAAGTCACAATTGCAAGAGCACCTACAATTAGCGACGCCATGCGCAGGTATGGTCGGAACAAAAACTTTAAAAATGAAACTATACCAAATAATTTATTTGAAAAAGAAATTAAAATTGCAATTATAATGTGACAATAGTAGAATTGTAATTAAAATAAAAGGTAAATTATACCAACCTCTTGTTAATATTTGGGTAATTATATTTAGCAATCATAACATTTAAAAGTTACACTTACTTTCCTTATTTTAAAATATTGTTAGCATTGACTTCTTTTAGATAAAATTAACCGTTAAAACTTAACAAAAAAATGTTAAAATAACTAAAGCTTTAGGTAATTTTCCTAATTTATCCTTCATTTTGTGACATTTTTTATCAATTTATTTACAAAAATTTCAAAAAATAGGTAAAAAATAAATTAAATAAAAAGCTTTAAGAATTTTTGTAGAGAAAACTGAAGCTGTGAGAGAGATAGGGTAAAACAAGAAAAATGTTTAAATTTTTTAGTAATTTGACATTTTAAATTAAATTTTAATAATTAATTTTATCGGAAGGTGATCAATATTAATAACAATTCAAAATAAGGGAGGAAAATGTAACTTTTAAATATTTTGGGTGCTGTGTAATTACTCAAATGTTAAATGAAAATAGATGTAATTTACCCTAAAATAAATTATATCAATTTATTATTTTTCAAGTGACAAAATTATGTGGTAGTTTTTCATATGAATATAGTTATTTTTTTGATAATTTTTCTTGGATTACGTAACATTTATCTCTACTAAGTTAATATAGAATACATACTAAAAATTCTTAAAAGTAAGTTCGACCTTTTAGTTTAGTAAAATCTAATAATTAAGAAAGTGTTTAGAGTAAAATAAAATGAAATAAGTTGTGAATTTGTAATTTGTGTAACAAAAAGAAAAATAAATAATTTTTAAAAAAATTTAAAACATCCAACACACCTTAAATTATTTTAATAAAAAAATTATAACTAAACATATAATAAAATTTAAAAGTGAGTTGTTAACTCACATATCCAAACTGGTCGCAAGTGCCCGGTGCAAATCCCAATAATAAATCCCAAGTATAAAAAGTTCCCCAAAAAAAAAAAAAAATTGGCGACGTGTAAAAGCTCCATGACCTTCCCGCGGCGCCGCAAATGCCAGCTGTGCACACCGTTTTAGTGTTGAATAAAAGAATACAAAATTTTATAAATTTTTATTAATATAAATTATAAAATTATAAAATTAAAAATTTTTATTTATTATATAATAAAAAATAAAATATTAACTTTTATAAATTTATACAAATTTATACAATTTCAAATACAATATATGTATATATATAAATTTTTGCCAAACAAACTGATCTAAAACTGAATATTGAGTTTTTTTTACGATAATATATATATATATATATTTATTAAAGATTTTATCAAAATGAGATAAAATAAAACCTATTACTAAATTAGGATCAAAGTTGTAAATAGTAGTTACAACATTATCAATAAAGCCATAACTATTAGTTATGACATTTTGTATCTCTTTGACATTCTTTTACATATTTTTATTCTAGTTTACTCTAGTTTTAATTTTTATTAGTCTGTTCAAATTAATTAAAAATAATATATTATTTAAATAAGTTATTTATATTTTTTAATTCAATTCTTTTTTGCATATTTTAAAAATAATTCAATTAAAAATAAATTATTTAACAAATAAGATTATAATAATAAAATATTATTTACTATACATACGTTACAAATATATGCATTATATACATATATTAAAAAATAAGAATAAGATTATAACTTATTTAAATAATATTTTATTTTTAATTAAATTAATCAAATAGTACAAGATTATAACTTATTCAAAATTTTTGGTTCAATTAATTTTTGGTTGTTAGTTGAATAGTTTAATTAAAAATTAAATATTATTTTGATAAATTATAATCGTATATTATTTGAATAATTTAATTAAAAATAAATTATTATTTAAACAGGTTATCAATTTTTTGAATTTTCTTAATTCAATTAATTTAAAATTATTTGAATAAGTTATAGTGAATAATTTAACTAAAAATATAAATCTTTTTAGATGAGTTATAATTTTATTTGTATTTTTTAATCTATTTAATTTTTGGATATTGGTTGAATAGTTTAATTAAAAATTAAATATTATTTGAATTAGTTATATTCTTATATTATTTCAATAATTTAACGAAAAATAAAATATTATTAGAAAGGGTATAATTTTTTTTAAATTTTTTAATTCAATTAAATTTTTGATATATTACTTGAATTGTTTAATTAAAAATTAAAAATTATTTTGTATAAGTTATAATCTTATATTATTTGAATATTTAATTAAAAATATAAAACTTTTTAGCTGAGTTATAATCTTATCTGTGTTTTTTTAATTCAATTACTCTTTAAATATTATTAATACAAATTTAAAATCATAAGTGCTATTTACAACTTATGGTGGATAATCGTAAGTGCCGCTTATGACTTATGAAGGGCAATAGCGGGAGTAGTACTTACGACTTTATTTTTACACAGAGTCACACAAAGGGAGAGTCGTGAAGGAGGGTTTTTTTTTTTTTAATCATAATATATATTAATTATATAATATATATAAATAAGCTTACATGAAATAAATAACAGAAGTGTGGTAGATATTAGGGTTTTTTACGCGAATAATATTAATAATAGGAAATATTACCAGAATAGGCTCGTGGGGGAATATTTACAAAAATGATGCCGGTGTCGTATGTGTGATATACGACACTAAGATGTCGTACTTGGCGTATACGTGACTCCAGCGTTTGTAGGGTGCCGTATGTTGAACATACGGCATCCTCAGCTCCCTCAATTACACCTGGAAGTGATGTAATTCATGCTATAAGATTTGCTGATACAGCCCGTATTGATGCAAGTGTAACTAAAGCTAAGAATGGTGAATTGCTGAAGCATGATAGTGCTGCATTTCCTGGGGGCTTCTCTGGGGAAATATCATCAGCTTCTCCGGGGTTTAGGGTGTTGATTGTTATGGAAGATCATTCATTGCTTCTAGTACAACAAGGTGAGATTGTCTGGAGTAGGGAGGATGGGCTTGCTTCTGTAGTAGATACAACAACATCAGAATTACCAGTAGAAAAGCATGGCGTATCCGTGGCAAATGTGGAGCAGAATCTTTTTGAATGGCTTAAGGTACAAAGCTTTCAGAAAGCTTTTCAAAAGCTAGTTTATCACAGAATTGAGACTTGTAGGAACTAGAATTTAACTAATTTCATGATTCTTTTCTAACATCGATGATTTTGTATTTTAATTGCTGAATTTATCTGCATAACCTTTACGTTTTTTATTTTTTTTGGTTTAAGTTTTGGTCTTTTCGGATTCTGGTTTGTAATTGAGATAGCTGATATAAACAGGGAGAGGTGGGATGGATGCCGTATGTTCATGGATGCCGTATGTTCAACATACGACACCCTACAAAAACTGGGGTCACGTATACGCCAAGTACGACACCTTAGTATCGTATATTACACATACGACACCGGCATCATTTTTGTAAATATTCCCCCGCGAGCCTATTCCGGTAATATTTCCTATTATTAATATTATTCGCGTAAAAAACCCCGTTTTCATTAACTGTATATCCTTAATTATTTCCAAACCAGCAGTAAAAGCCTAATATTTTATTATTTTAATCGTAAAACAAAAAAAAATTCATTTTGTGCACGGAATTTTTCCCTAGTTGCCGCCACACACGCACCAGCAATCGCGACGTCGCTGCTGTGCGCTGAGGCCAACTGTGAGTGTCTCAGCGAAGAGCACCGCTATGCCCCAACTTCATTCGTCGGTATGCATTCCAGAATAGGGTTTCTATTAGCATTCGGCAAAAGATCTTCGCGGCATGGTGTGCTGTGGACTCAAAGATTTGCAATTGGAACGGGGAGCAATAAAGACTCGTTTGGAGTTCCGAGCTCCAAACATGGGTTTGTCTCTCTTAGCGGAATTTTATTCAATTCTCTATTCTCGTCCCGCCGAGCATTTTGCGGCTACGCGGCCGAGCAGTTCTCTGACGACGAGTACGATTGCGACTACGACAATCACAAGGTTTTTCTTTTTCTTTTCATTGAAATCAAGTTACTTCACTTATGCGTGTTTAGTCTGTAGGCATGTGCTGGGTGTGTATGGACAATGGAGGTGTGAAATTATTTACTCGTAATTCAGTTGTGTACTTGCGTTAAGTGAAGGCGAACAGAAGAAAAAAAAATGGGATTTGGCTCCGGTACTTCTTGCTATTCTGGAAAATTCAGCTCAAACTATGACCTTTTTTAGGCTAAACTGAGGAGAGGTGTCTGGGTTTCTGGGAAATGGGGAGCTCAGCTCGGCTTAACTGAGCCAACCAATTCTCTTGGACCCTTAGGTTTATTGGAAAGATTTTTTTTTTTTTTTTTTCAATATGTAAAACCAAAAGATAATATCTCTGCAAGGACCAGATGAACATATTCAGTTCCCAATGAAGAGAGTTACTACAAGCTGTTGAAATTTATAAAGTTTCAAGTAATACTCTCGGTGGCAGCATGTTTTTCTAAAAATATGCTTGCAGGCCCCATTTTTATTTAGTAGGTAGATTAGTTAAGCCATATGTTGGTGTGCCTATTTATGAATGTTGGTACGTGCACAAGTTTTCATTGGTTTTTGTGGAATTCAGATTTTTCATGCTAAAAAGTGGTGAAATTTGTTGTTTTGAAATATCGTATTTATGGTAGGCGACATCCTCAGTGGCCAACATTGATGAGTGGAAATGGAAACTTAGCTTGCTATTACGCAATGAAAAAGACCAGGAAATTGTGTCCAGAGATAAAAGAGACAGGAGAGACTACGAACAAATATCTAACCTTGCCAAAAGGATGGGCCTTTATTGGTATGGAACCATTTAATTTAACATGCTTTTGTTTCTTTTTTTTTTTTTTGGGGGGGGGGGGGGTTTAAGTTTTGAAAGGCACTATTATCCATGTGATTTTTCACCTTACATGGTCATATTCCACATTAGTGAGATGTACGGAAAAGTGGTGGTTGCGAGCAAGGTTCCTCTTCCCAACTATAGGCCAGATCTTGATGAAAAGCGACCTCAAAGAGAGGTAATAGGTTCTGATTGCTTTATAAGAATTCCATTCTATCTTTTCTATGGCAATTCCATTCGTGTGTGGGATATTTGGAACTCTAACGCTGTATTTGTACAGGTGGTTGTCCCTCTAAGCTTGCGAAGGAGAGTAGAGGGTCTGCTGCAGGAACACCTTGATAGAATGCAGTTGAGTTCTGAAATGGTCAGTGGCACTTCAGCTGACGCTAAGGCCACTGATCAGTCGGTAGATAAACATCCTGATGATGACCCTGATTCTTTCCTAGATGGGTCTGTTATGGAAAAGGTTCTTCAGAGGCGGAGTTTGCGACTGCGGAATATGCAGAGAACTTGGCAGGTATCTTGCATTTTCTTTTATCCTACTATTTCAAACTAACTCTCTCTCTTAATGAAAATGGTTTCGCACTTTATTATTGCTTATCCATTTCATGCAAAAAAATTTGTAAACCTGGTTCACCACTTCCATGTGACCGATTACCAATTTTACAAAGTAGATAGAAGGTTCACTCTTATGTAACGGATACTCGATATCTCAAACATTTTACGATTCCTCTCCAGCTCCCACCAAATCAGCCACCCATTACCAAAAGGAATTAATCTCCAAGCTCCTCTTCCATACCATACATATATTCCATTCTCTATTTTTCTAGTTAGAACTTGAAGAACGACAAATATTGGAAGTTACATAAGGGATTGATAAATGGCAGGCTGTGTGTCTGGATAGTGCCTTTTAATTCATAGGATGCACACACACACATATAGGCATGATAAGCTTCTATATACTGTTCAAGTTTTCTTCGAAGATTGTATTGCACAAATGATTCTATTGTTAATACATTACCACTATCACCACAATGACATTGGGTACATGCATTGTGCGTTTGTTGCCCCAAGCTTTTACAAAAGGAAAAAAAAATTATCAACGGGTGGTTCTTTTAATTTAGCGTCATTGCCATGCACTACGCATTCATATTGTAGCTCACGACATTAATATGCTTCCATATCTATCCTTGAGTCATTTCTCCTCTGTCAAATTGAAGTTTTGATGATTATTACCACTATATATACACATATATATTTGGTTGCACATTTGTCTTTAAAGAAGAAATGATCAGCAAAATATTTTTCTAGGTTACATGATGTTAATGTTTCTTGAATATGTAATGTGCTCAGTTTTTGAATTTTGTCATCCTCTAGTCTAATTGTTAAGAAGTTGTGTGCTTTGATCAGAGGTTTTGGTGGTGATTGAAAAGAAAAATTAACACCATTATTTGTTACTTGATCAAAATTGAATTGGTGGAATGTTTGCAAATGTGGCTGAAAAATACTTGACAAGTCCAAATGAACAGTTTTTTTGTGGGTTGTATTCAATTGTTACATGGTTTTCCTTTGATGTGTAATCGAGTTGTATTTTGTCAAGTGAATCTTGACTATGTCGTTCAGATCAAGGCTAGACTGGAATTTGAATTGATGATTGAAATTCAATTCATAGGAACAGTTAAGATGCTAACCTGGTCATTACTTTTGTATTTGAATATCTACTAACTAAAGGACTTATAAGACAAGTAGTGATAATGTCTTGATACCTTCTCTTAGTCATTGAGGATAAGTGAACCCTCAACATTCGAAGCCATGATATCTATGCATTCTAAAACTTTCAAAGGTTAACTATTAAGGGCCATGAATTTATTTCCGTGTTCTACCCCATTTCATTTAAGTAAATGAAAACAGAACTCTTCCTTTATTGTGTCCATCTCTCTTTTTTTTTTTGATAAGTAATAAAAATTTTATTAAGCATCAAGAAGATGCTAGAAGGGCCCTAAAGCTTGTTGCTATTCCAAACAATCTAAATAACCCAAAAGGAGTATAACTTTGCTTCTTTACCCACTCTAACCAACCGTATAAAGTGGAAAAGGTATCCCATGTAACACTACGTCCTATTTGCCTCCCGTACTCTTCAATAGCTTTTTCTTATTCTAGGACGAATTTTAGATGTTCACAAATTGTTCTCTAAGGCATCTCCCCTCTAGTAATCGGTCTACCTATAATTTCATTCTATTTCCCCTCCTAGCTACTACTAAGCAATGAGCGAAGAAAGAAGGCCACAACACTTGAATGATTTTGCACACTTCTACCCCGTGAGTGCCTTACACCCCCTCTATTCTCCACTTGCCCTGATCGTAGTGTATGGATTGGGTGTTCGCCAGATTAATCTCACTAGCTTTCTTAGTAGTTTATATTCTAAGAAGTTGAGTGCATGAGAGGATGTTTTTAGGTGGTGGATATCTAAATTTGGACAATTTGAGGTTAAATCTTTCCCTAATGGGAGTAATAGCGTTGATTTTTCCTTGGAAATACATTTGGAGGTATGGTGCACCTTCAAAGTATCGTTTTCTATTTGGTGGTTGATTCATGGTGACATCCTTACTATTGATAATCTCATTAAGTCAAGGAAATGTATGGTGAATGGATGCTATCTTGCAAGGAAACTGATGAATCAATTAATTGTCTTTTTATGTAGTGTTCATGGACAAAGAAATTGTGGAACTCAGTATTGTATAAGTTTTCTATGCATTGAGTATTTCCTTTGAAGACAACAATTTTTTATGCATGGTGGATAATTCCTTTTCATTTTGGTTGGCTTATTTGAAGAGGAATCATATTGTGTTTCAAGATATTGAAGTGCCTTTCTATAGATTGAAAAGTTTCTTTTATCTAATTTGTGTAGTTGGTTATCTAGGGGTAGAAATTCGGATTTGCATAATTTTTTCCATTTTGTTGAGCACATAGTGATTATATTGTTTCTTTAGAGGTTGCTTTTTGTAATTGGGTGCCATTTCCTTAATGTCCTGTAATGAAATTTCTTTATTTATCAAAAATAAAAAATAAAATAAAATAAAATAAAAATATAAATAAAAAAATAAAAAAATAAGTCTTTGACTATCTTGAATTTCATGCCCCAGACTCCGTAACTCGAGGCACAATCTAAATAATCGCATGCTATCACAATTAATTGCAATAAATCTTACTAGAGCCATACAACTATCTTGGAGTATGCATTAGGATGTCTATACTTAAATATTTAAATTTGAGGGATATATATGAGGTTGACATGTGGCTTCATAAGAAGTCAACACCTGTTATTTTTTTCTTGGGTTTGGGCCTTTTTTTTTTTTGGTTGTTGCTTTTGGTGGTGGCTTTGTAAATTTGTCTGTCTGCATGGGTATAAAGAGAGCTTGTATTATGCATATAGCACCAGAAAAGATGAAGAGTACGCGCATTGTGGCTTACGCAGTTGATCCAATCATAATAAGTCAACATGTGTTTATAATAAATGATTGTTTTGTATTTTGTAGATGATAATTTTATATTTATCATAAAATTAAATATATTATGAAAATTCACAACAAAAGCAGGGCATTCTATATTTAACAACTATCCATGAGAGACCACTTGTGAATTGACATCTATCACTACTGAAATTATTAGTGTCTGGTGTCTACCTTGGACATCTCCTTTCACGTTACTCAATCAAATTATCATCTTAGTGTTGCACTAATTTTGGTTCTATTTAACACACACCTACTTCAGATGCTACAAGCCATAGTAGTGTATTTTTACACGTCACTACTCTTTTTTTTTTGATGTTTTGCTTTTATTTTTTTAAAAATCAATACGTGTCTTAATTTTTTGTGTTTTATTTATTATTTTTAATTTTTTTATTAGTAAATTTATAATGGGAAGACATTTTATTATTACGAGTATTTGAGTTATTTCTTAAACGAATTAAGCAAATTATTATTATTTTTTATTTCTTTCTTTTCGTAGTGTTTGAACATTAAGGGTGTGTTTAGAGTGATAAAAAGTGAAATAAATTGTGAGTTTGTAATTTGTGCAGTAAGATAAAAAATAAATAATTTTTAGAGGTTTTTAGAGATTTTCAGATGTTTACAGCAAACCAAACGCACCCTAAATGTCATTTCGCATTAAGCGGTGAGTTATTGATTTTGCCTAATATAATTTAATAAACCAAACCAAACCAAACCAAACTAAGCTTTTTTCTCACTAGGTGGGGTCAGCTATATGGATTTGACGACGCCAATCAAATCTATTGAGAGCCATATCCTCCGTTAAATCCATGTAGGCAAGGTCATGTTTAATAATTCCTTTCCAACAGGTTTTGGGTCTTCCTCTCTCTCTCCTACTCCTGACAATCTCCATACTTTTACACCTTTTAACCGGTGCCTCCGTTGGACGTTTTTTAACATGACCAAACCATCTTAGTCGATTTTCTCTCATGTTCTCTTCAATCGGCGTTATTCCTAATTTGCCCCTAATTACATGTTAGGCAACGGGAATTAATTTAACTGATGACTTATTACATGTTATTTGTTCTGTACAAGAAATTTATAACATTATTTTAAAAAATATTACTTTATCAAAAAAAATATATATATATATATATAACACAGAAATAAAGGTCCAATATGAAGGTAAAAAAATACCGAAGAACAATAAAAAAATTTTAAAAATTATCTATTTTTTATTTTATTGTACAAATTATGAATTTACAAATTAATTCATTTTATCTCATTTTTTTATTATCCCAAACACACTCAAAGTTGTAAATAACATTAAATCTTCAGTGTTTATTATTTGTAAATAATAAATTTACTAATATCATTCTAATAATAATAGTAATAATAATTGTTATTATTATTTTGAATCCCATGGTGTAGCGTCATTTGCAAGAATAAAAAATACCAATCTTGGTTGATTCTTGCCTGCTCCAGCCGACGCCGTTTCAATCCAGTGTATTTGGGTGTGCTCGCCGGTCAACCCTCAGCAATACTTCTGGCCACCATTGCAGGCACCAATCTCCTTCTTGGAGTTTAGGGTTTTCAGTTTTTCAATTCAACGTCCTCACCTGCTTCCCTTCCAATTCAATCCACGCTAATCTTTCCCACCATAGGAATCTGAAATTTTCCGATCGACCAAACAGAAAATGACCATCTCTTCCTCGCTCACTTCATTATCCAAAACCCTGAAGCCTTCCCTGCCCAAAACCCCAATCTTCAACCTCCTCAAAACCCCTCGCCATATCCACCTCAAACGCACCCTCAATCTCAAACCTCCACCTTTATCTCTTCTCTTCACCACCCGGAGATCCGAACCCCTAATCAAGCCCCGCCACAGCCCAATACGATCCCTCTTCACCGGAATTGTGGAAGAAATGGGTGAGGTCAGGCAGCTGGGCTTCGCGGACGACGGCGGATGCACCTTGAAAATCCACTCGAAAACCGTCCTCGAAGACGTCAACCTCGGCGACAGCATCTCCGTCAACGGTACCTGCCTTACAGTCACCCATTTCGACACCCAATTGTCCGAATTCACCGTCGGTTTATCACCCGAAACCCTCAGAAAGACGTCGCTGGTTGAGCTCGAAGCCGGCTCCTCGGTCAATTTGGAGAGAGCATTGAAACCAACGACCCGAATGGGAGGGCATTTCGTGCAAGGCCATGTTGATGGGACCGGCGAAATCGTGGCCACCGAGCCGGAAGGCGATTCACTGTGGGTGAAGGTGAAGACTTCCCTGGAGTTGTTGCAGTACATTGTGCCCAAAGGGTTCATAGCGGTGGATGGGACCAGTTTGACTGTGGTGAAGGTGTTTGATGAAGAGGGTTGTTTTAATTTCATGCTGGTGGCTTATACTCAGCAGAAGGTGGTTATTGCATCGAAGAAAGTTGGGCAGAAGGTGAACTTGGAGGTAGACATTCTTGGCAAGTATGTGGAGAGGCTTCTCAGCAGTGGGTTGGTCAGTGCCATCAATTCTTCATGACCCAAAGGTGCTTTAAAATGTAATATTGTTTTGGTCGTTGGTATGCGTGCTTTGTTGTTATCTGTGCTGATATCAAAAACTGATGTGAATACTGATTGAAGTTAATAATACTTTCAATCCTATAAGAAAATATTTTTCGGTTTCTTTCTCTAGTTGCTCTACTCAGTTCTTTCAACTGCAACTCACTGCTGTCGTTTTCCCCCTTTTGGGAAGCAGCACCCAATATATGATATTTTCCCTTTTTTGGAAAAATTTCTGCCCCCTTCAGGGGATGGAGAGAATCCTTAGCAGCATCTATCGATGCTATCATTAATGAGATTGCAGCTTGTTGGGCATGAAGTATTGTTTTCACTTGATGGCTACTATTTGGGTTGCGCATCCCAAGTTGGCCCTCTTGACCTACCCTTATTTGCAGTTGTATTGGTATTTGCTTATTGACTATAAAATATCCATGGCATTTTGGGGATACGGATAAGGCAGGCAGTGGTCAGAGTAATCAGGAAAGTCTAGTGCGTAGGGTAATCAGGAAAGTCTTCTGCTTACCCAGCTCTTGTTCCTATTTGTTTGTTTTATGTTTATAATTGGAAAATCAATGCACAAAACAAATGGAAATCAAACTTGTATGAGGCATTTGGCTAGGGTGCCAGGTATATAGGTGTAAATGGTTTTGTATACCTATGTTACACTGACCAAATAGCCAAGGCTTCGAGAAGCAGCAGTTCAAAATTCAGCCAAAACAGACAGAGGCAAGGGCCTTGTTGGCTGGTCGTTGCCAGCTCGCTGCTGCGAGCATGGGGCAAGTGACATTTTGACTCAGTTCAGCCCCGGGTTGATGCTGATTCTTTCCTTCGGGTCGTTGTGAAAAACAGATTGCCATTTAGCTCGCTGAGAATTACAGATTCGATGCACATATTACAGAAAACTCGGCTGCTACCTTGTTCAAGTGAGTGTCAAAAATTTCAGAATAAATAAGGCAGTTTGAAGTCTTATATCATGCTGGAATGAATCTGGGATTTAATCTGTGGTACTATACACTTTGGATATTAATCTAGGAAGGTTTCATAATGTCCAAGGAAGTTGGTAACTCTTAGGGGCAGGTTTCCTATCATTCAAGATGAGAGTTCTACTCTAATTCCATCTAAAGATTGGACTATTATTGAATTCTATATAAAGGACATGCTTCTAGGGTTTAGATCATCGATCTAGAGAAAAGAACATGATACATTGAGTGCTTGATTGCTATTTCTTTCACACTTAACCAGCAATCAATACATATTGAAGTCCGGTGTTTGTGGATCGGCATTTTCAATTCATGGGTTCATCCTTTTGGAGTTGGTGAATTTTGTGGGCATGAGTAAGATGTCCATACAATAGGATCTTAGATTCAATTGTGTAACTGTCGCAGAGTAGTGTTATTATGTAGAATTGTATGGTGGATGAGTTTGGTCCTAGCGCTTGAGGTTTTTCCTTACTGTTCTTATGATTTCCTTCTTTAAATAGTTGTGCATTGTTTCTTTATTTTTCTGCACTTGTGATTGCTTTATTGTTTGATTAATTGCTTAGGATTGATTGATTTGCTAGCACATATTTTTACTGTTCAATTTTGTTGCCAATCTCATTACCTTTTGGAGGAAAAAATACACTTTTAACATGTTCAGCTAGTGGTGCAGATTACCCTCTTCTCTGTCTTGAAGCCATTTGAGGTTTTATTAGGTCCAGATTTATGTTGTACAAATCATGGATATCAGTTGAATGAGCTCATCACTAATATTCAGATCCTATTTTTCTTTCTATTTTTTATCTTTTTTTTTTTTTTTTAATTATGGAGATAAAAACTAAGGAGAAAAATTTATAGACAGATAACATAGTAAATAACTATTGGTCACATATTAGTTTAGGAGGCCTATGAACCTATAATCACCTTTTTATGCAATTTTCTTAGTCCAAGGAGTTATGGGACTTGGGCTATGTTTGTTTTGGGGGATTGGATGATAGAGGATAAGTAATACCGTGGGGTCTATGGGAATAATATGTGGGATTAGATAAAAGATGGGATTATTTTTTTATGTAGAATTATTTTTTTGGTGTTTGGTTGGTAGGATATAAAGTGGGATAAAAAATATAATTTGATATGCGATATGAAAGAAAATAATTTTGAACCTTTAGATCTTAGCGGGAACCAAATCTGGAGGGGGATTAATTATCTCACCAAACCCTTGGCATTAGAAATCCGGCAAAATCCTTTCATATATGTCAAGTCAGTGAACCCCACGGACTTGCTGTCCAGCAACCAAAAATAGAAGCAAACATTGGATTAAGGTGTGGCTCACGGACTTTTACTCCAATCCGGCCTTCTCATCCCAGAAACAACGTGCCCTTGGTGTTCTTCTGTTTTGGTATGCATTGGGAGTTCAGAAACATGTTCTTGATTTGTAGTGGGTAGCTAGGATTCAAAGGAGGAGGAAGAACGTTAGGAAGTTAATTCCTTTTTGTGTAGTGCGGACAATTTGGGAGAAGGGAATATAGGTGGCGTTTGTAGTTGTATAAAATAAAAAGTTAATGTCTCGAGTTTTGTGTAGTGAATATAAAATTGTATAAAATTTAAAAAGTTAGTGTCTCGTTTTTTGT
>JAVXUM010000011.1:14177436-14204948 GCA_035590655.1 Pouteria glomerata | reverse complement strand
TATCATACATGTCCTTTATCGCCTCAATATATGCGATACACACTCCTTTCCTTTCTAATACTCTCCATAAAATCTCCCTAGGAACCCTATCATAAGCCTTCTCCAAATCAATGAACACCATATATAAATCTTTTTGACCTTCTCTATACTGTTCCATTAACCTCCCTAGGAGAAAGATAGCCTCCATGATTGATTTTCTTAATTGACATATATTATTGGTAGGTGTTTCTATTCATTTCACACTTATCACTAATTAATCATTATATGCTTTAATTTTGATAATTTGTTAAAGGTATTATAGTAATTTGATGTTGTTTAAATTTATTTATTTGTTAAATTTTAAATTCATGATAATTAATCATACTTATTATATATGCTCAATTTTCAATGGTGGAAAGCTTAGTTACATTATAAATACCTGCAACAATGCACGAGACTTTTGTTAGTAATATTATAAATTAAAGCCACGGTCTGTGACCTTGCACATAGGCTCCCAACAGCAATAATCATAGACTTAGCTGGCCTCTACAACCTAATCAAAGTAAAAATAAATATTCAAATACAAAATATCTCCTCAGGGATCAAAAGAATAATATAAAATTAAAATATAGTCTGAAAATATATCAAAATCATTGGTGTCAACCTGGGGGTCCCATTTAAGTCTCATGCTTAGCTCTTGCAATAGAATATATAGGAAAGTCAGCATAGGTTTACATGTACCCATTTTGCAGATAAACATGTACATTCAATAAACAAAATCTAGCATGCAGCCGATTGAGGGACCCTCGACGATTTCTTGATTCTAGCCACCAAACCACTGGACCTACAATGATCCCGCTAAAGGTGACGTTTGCCAAGAAATCCTTGGACCTTGCTTCCTTGTCTAAGGATTATGATTCCATGCGGAAAGGCTCTTTCCGCAACTAGCTATGGCTGCATCCTCCTTCGATAAAGCAATACGGGAGTGATCCATGTCGCAAGATGTGACGTGGATCATGTTGCGGCAATGGACCCTGGGCCTCGTTATTGCGGCCCAGGTACCTTACATTCTGCATTTCTTATTTTTTGGCAACAGATGTGCTTAGCTAAAGAGTATTCATACAAACACGGAAAACAAATGTAATGCAACTCAAACACACCAAAATGACAATTTCATAGAATATTAGGGGATGCAAGCCAAAGGTCTTAACAAATAAATATATATATTCTATACAACATGTATCTTTTATTTGTATCTATTTTAAATAATTCTATTCATAATATTTTAGGTTTTAAAGTTTCTAAAATTATAAAAAAAAATATTAAAGGAGTTAACTTTTTTGATAAGTAATTATTATTTATTAGGGTAAGGGGGTTGCGATGACTTGAACTTGTCCATGTGTTGGCAGGAATCACCAGAAGGCATGAGGATGCTAGACTTCCGCAGATCTCTTCCTTCATTCAAGGAGAAGGAGAGCCTACTCCAAGCAATTGCTCGGAATCAGGTTTGACTTGGGAACTCTTGCCTTTCCCCATCTCAATTTTTAATAAAGAATCTCAAGCAAATTGAACTTTGTTTGTACAAATGTATCTTTAGTGCTCTATTTTTGCGACTATTAGGTTGAGCCCTTTTTTGGATTTTTCTTTCGAATTGATCCTCCATGTGCTGTTGGTTTACTGTAAGTTCTTATTTACCTTGATTGAGTTGCTTGGGTGCTGTCTAAATTTCCTTCAATTTGCTTTTATGGTGTTGGGTTGAGTTGAGGGGAGAACGATGCAATTACTGTTTGGAAAGTTCCTCTAACATGCATGATGGGGGTTTGTGGAAGGAGGATTATTTGAGGAAGTGTTCATGTTCAAGCTTCGTGTTTTCGATTTGGAGAGTTGTTCCTAAGGTCTCTTTTTTCTGTGACACTCATTTGCTTCATCTTGTATTTTAGAAGTCCTCTTTGGAGTTTTTGTGTTCTTCTTCCTCGAGTTGTTGCAGTCAGGCCATAATACTTGAGAGCAACAGGTCCTACTCTACACATTTTGAGAAGGACTCTTAAATTTTCCAATGAAAAGGGAAAGAAAAAATATCACTGATTTTTCAGTTGATCTCAGAAAGGACTTTATGTCCCCAGAAATGACATGGACTGTAGATCTATTTTAGCTAGGATTTTATTCATTTGAAAAGTCTTCCGACCCTAGGATTGAGAACAAATTACATCATCAATTTTTTGGTAGGATTTTGCACTGTCTAGAATATATTACATATTACATTGTGGTTTTGTGATATATTTTTTAATTTTCTTATTATATTTTTTCTGTGGTTGAACTGAATACAAGATCCTTCAGGCTTTATCGTGAAGCTCTAGAAACTTCAGGTGATTGAACATGTTGTAGATTTATTGCTGACTGTTGGAAATTGTTTTACGTCGGCCCATGAGAAAAGTTATTCCTCTTCTATAAGAGATGGACTTCACTCACCTTAACACTTTCATTTTAAGATTGAGACTCCACCTCTTATGTTGATGGGCTTCTTGACACGGTATCATAGCGGGTTTTCAACTGGACCTCACCATAATTCACGCTATGCCTATGTTTTTGTGGGCTAGCGTGAGGGGGCGGTTAGAAATTGACCCACATCGGCCCAGGTAAAAAGTTCTCTCTCTCATACAAGAGATTGAGTCGTTGGACTTCTCTCACCTTTTAAGGTTGAGGCCCCTTCTCTTATGTGTTGAAGGGCTTCTTGAATATATGGGTATGAGTTCTTTTGAATGCAAAAATTGCTCATTAAAAACTATAAGATCTGCGACATGTACTGGTTCCACATATCAGTTAAAGTTAGTCATTGATGAAAATTGAAACCACAAGCATATAGATTATATTTCTCAACAGTATTTACCAATTTGTATTTCTCTTTCCCACATATCCTTGTTTTTCAAAAATAATTTTCTGGGTCAGAAACCTATGTGCTTGACTATGTGAAACCCGAGAAAATCTGTGTTCTACCATGGGATTGAAAATTTGGTAGGGGTTACCAAGTTAGAACCCTTGGAAGAAGCTATGTCAATGGTTCTAGCCGAAAATTGAATGACTGGTCATGAACTTTTGTTCAACAATTCAACATGTGTTTTCCGAAATATAGAACTTTTTCTTCTTTCTGAATTTTTTCAATTGAGGAGAGAGTACTTCTAGGCAATTATCCCACCCCCAGAGTCCAGACTTTGCAATTTCATGCATACTCCTTAACCACACTGGTTCAATGTCAATGTTCCCTATCTATTGGTACTTTGAAGCATTTAAAAATGAATAAACTGAAAAAGTTTTCCTGTGATCCAGTTTATTTGTAATGGCACTAAGAGAATGAATGGTGTCTTTAATCCTGGTTTCCTGGTTTTGTGTCTGAAAGTGAAATTTCCATTGTCATGTTATTTCTGAAATATGAACTTACGGGGTTTTATGAACTTCTATGTGTTTGTGAACATCATAGTTTTATTGATTTTTGAAGCATATGCATATGTTAAAAATTTGGCGCAAGGATTCCTGATTAATTTAATAATGATAGGTTGTTGTAATCTCTGGGGAGACTGGTTGTGGTAAAACCACCCAAATTCCTCAGTATATATTGGAGTCAGAAATAGAATCAGGTCGTGGAGCATTCTGTAACATAATTTGTACGCAACCACGAAGAATATCAGCCATGGCTGTTGCAGAAAGAGTGTCTAGTGAGAGGGGAGAGCCTCTTGGTGAATCAGTGAGCCTTTTTCCCTCTGCCTCAATTCCCTAACCTTTTCCAGTCTTTGTTTTTTGACGGCAAAGGTTTTTTGACAGGTTGGCTATAAAGTTCGATTAGAAGGAATGAAAGGAAAAAATACCCAGCTGCTTTTTTGTACCAGTGGTATTTTGCTTCGGCGGTTGTTGAGCGACCACAATTTGAATGGTATTACCCATGTGTTTGTTGATGAAATTCATGAGCGAGGCATGAATGAAGGTGCAACTCCTATTAATTTTTCTTTTCATATGGGTTTGTCTTAGAAAAGCATTTGATATCTTAGAAAAGCATTTGATATCTATTCTTGACACCCTTTCCCTTTTGTTCATCAGACTTCCTATTAATAGTGTTGAAGGATCTTCTTCCACGACGTCGAGATTTAAGATTGATTCTAATGAGTGCTACTTTGAATGCTGAGCTATTTTCCAATTATTTTGGAGGCGCACCAACGATCCACATTCCAGTAAGCTGATTCTGTTGTCTTTTATTGTGATTTCTGTCTTGGTCATTGAACCATTTCTTGACATGATTATTGTGTTGGTTTTGGGGCATGGTGTTACTTGTTATGGCTTTTAATTACTTTTGCAGCATGCACTTATATGTATAAATAATACCTTATATATACACAGACACTAATAATACACTCTGTAACCCAATTTGACCTTACTGAATTTGAAAATTGCATGGGAAATTCTGTAGAGATTCTTAATTCAAATAAATTCGGTGAACTCCTTTTTTATTTTGTTTTCTGAAGTACCATATCTTCTTAAAATATTCAAATTGCACGGTTTATTGATTTCTAAAAGAAGTCTTTTCTCTTTTTCTTATTTTTTTTTGGAGAAGAAAAAATCATATAATATTAGTTTGCTTACAACTTGAAATAATGAAGTTGGCCATCTGATTTGGTTTTAGTGGTTGGTAATATGTAGTTTGGGTTTCTTACTTTTCTGGCATTGCTTTATTCTTTTTGTCAGAAGAATTGAAAATTATGTGCTTTGCAAGTAAGAAATGTTTGTTAATTGGATCATTTTTGCATTTGACATGGAGTGCATTTTGCTTAAATTTAGGGCTTTACATACCCTGTGAGAGCGCACTTTCTGGAAGATGTGCTGGAAATTACTGGATATAAATTGACATCTTTCAACCAAATTGATGATTATGGCCAAGAGAAAATGTGGAAAACACAACGACAGCTATTGCCACGAAAAAGGAAAAATCAGATCACGTCTCTAGTTGAGGTATGGGCTGTATGGCACTATACTTGCATGTCGGTTCCAACCTCAAATTTGCAGAAAAATTAAAAACATGAACTTTTGCGATGATTCACCTGTTTCTTTTTCATTTCCTTTTTATATTTGTTTGATTTTCCTAATGAAAAAACCTTATGAAATTCATGAACATTATACTTCCAGTTTCCTCTCCTCGTAAGTTTTTGTTTTTCTGCTAGGCTTCTTAGTATGTATTTTAATATAATTGCTTTATTCCTTCTTATCACCACGTGGGAACTTGGGAGACATGGCCAATTTCAACTGCTACTTTTAGGCTTTTGGCATAGAAACAATTAGTTTTCCTTGTGGAAGAAATTGCATACGCAAATATAACAAACGCGAAGGCTGTAACTCGTTTCAGTAGAGCACTTTGTTTACTTGCATTTCTACAAAGCCCTTCAAGTTTGGAATTTTTTTTTTTTTAATAATTAACTTTACCATTTATGACCGTTTGTAGTTGGACAAGAACTTTCCAATTAAGATCCTAATCCATGCACTAGCATTCTTTGGATTCATTCAATTAGGGGTGCAACTCAGCAGGTTGGTTGGGCTTGGAGGTTGTACCAATTCCCCCATGGTTACTAGATCCATTAGCTGTAGGAACGGGAGAAATAGAAGATGAATGCTGAAGGTTATAAAACAATTGAGGTCTTCTAGACATACGATTTGAACCACTAAAATCAAGAATCGAAGATGCAGGAGGGGTTGTAGAAAGGCAAGTGATGTGATTACCAGTATGTGTGAGATAAATGGTGGGAAGAGATGCTTAATGAGCTACTTGTTACTGGAGGAATTTAGAATACTCTTCGCCATAAATAGTCATAGGTGTAGATGATCCAGTCTCCCTGCTATTAGGTCTATCAATAGAGATAGCTAGCTCAGATATTCTTGCTTGAGCCATATGAGTTGGATTACCATGTAATTTCCAACATTTCTGATGGACATGTCCTAGCTTTCCACAATAAGTGGACTTAGGTCAAGACTTTTGCCTTTATTATTGTGATATACCCGACTATCACGACCATTAGAAGTAGGGGCACCAAGTTGACTAACAAGGGTCAATTGCGTGGTTTAGAGTCTCAACAAAAGATGGAAGAGATGCTCCTCCAAGTATCTGTGCCCATACTGGTTTAAATTTTGGATCAAGAGCAGTAAGAAACTTGAGAACAATCATTTGTTCGTGTTGTTTCTGCATCTCATGAATATCAGCTGATAATGGTTGGAGTGAGTTCAGTTCTTTATACATTTTATTTAGAGTCGAAAAGTATTGAGTAATATTTATTCCATATTGCTGAAGTTTGAAGAATTCACTTGTCACATTATAGAGACAACTGAGATCACTGGAGTACAACAGTTGAACATGCTCCCATATCTCCTTACTAGCATCCAGATGAGTGCATAGGTTTGCAATGTCAACCTATATGGAATTCCATAACAAGCTCACAATATTAGCATCCTTCTAAATCTAAGAGTCATATGAGGATTGGCAAGACGGTGGTGCAGAGTCAGTAAGATGTCAGTGTTTGTCGAGACTAGTTAGGGCAATTTGACTGCCTTGGACCACTGAAGATGATTTTTCCTATTTAATTTTCTAGTAGTTAGATGATTAGGCCAATTTCCAGAGCCAATTGTCTTTGATTCTATGAGAACACTAGTGACAGTAGATGATTTGGAAGCCATAAATGGATATCAATTGCGCTAAAATAAAATAGCCTTGAATGGAATCAATGTCGATGGGGGTCGTTGAATGCTGGGTTCATTGATGATGGTTGAGTCGATTTTGATTGACTATCGATTGATAGCGATGAAAACGACGACGAAATCAATTAGCTACAATTGGCGATCAACTGGCTGAGCTTCGTCAACTGAAAAAGATGTCGTGGAAAATTGGGCTGTTGGATAGGGCTCGTTTGCAAGGATCTGACTTTGCTTAACGAGGACGGAGAGTGGACAGTGGCCGGTGAGATTGTCAATTTTGTTTTCTTGATACAGACACAAAAAAACATAGGCAACTAGGGTTTCTTGATATAGACACAAGAACATAAGAGAAATCGAAGGCAAAGACCATATAGGATCTTTGTTTTGATACCATGTAAACATTCAAGCTGGAATGGAATTACTTGATTTCATTATGTGTCATAATATCTATTTCCTATACAAATTAGGAAATGATTAAGTCACAGTACTCTAAACTAGAGAAGGATCAATCACAATATCTACCATCCATATACATATTCTACCATATCAACCATATATATGTCCTACCATATCTCTGACACTCATTTTGTTGTAGTGTATGAGAATAAGAAGATTGGTGAAGAATACCTAAGGAAGCCATGAATTCAGTAAATGGGTTAGAGAAATATTCTTTGACATTATCACTTTGAAGGATTTGCATTGGCATACCTAACTGAGTTTAGTTTTTGCACAAAAAGATATAAAAATAGAAAATAACTCTGAGCGATTTTTCATTAAGTAAATTCATGTAATTCTTGAAAAATCATCAACAAACATAACAAAATATTTAAATCCCAACTTTCAAGTCACACGACTAGGATCCAAACATTTGAATGAACTACATAGAAAGGACATAATGACCTCTTATTGCCTCGGGAAGCAAAAGACGCACAATGATGATTTTTTAATTAACAAGACTCACAATTTAAGGGATTTAAATGATCCAGGCTAGGATACAATGACTTTTTTTTAAAGACGGATGACCACGACAACTATGAATCTTAGTAGGATAAGCAAAGGCAGAACAAGCTTTAGGCATCATAGCATCGAGATAGTAGACTCCTTCAGCTTCATGCCGTCCTCCAATTGTCTCCCTTGTCGTCATATCTTAAATAATGACAAAATCAAAAAAGAATGTCACTGAACAATTATGGTACTTCGTATGTTTACTAACAGACATCAGATTAAATGGGAAAGAAGTGACATATAACACTGCGAATAAAGAAAGAGATCACTGTATCAACACCACTAATAGAAGTGGTAGAGCTATTTGCTAGAGTAATTGTTGGAAGAGAATTAGAATACTGAATGTTAGAGAATAATATAGATGCCCCGGACATATGATTAGAAGTACCAGAGTTAATAATTCAAGAAGTAGGAGAATGAATGGAGAGAGATACAAGAGAATTATCTTAAGGAGTAGTAGCAAGGGAGGCAGTGGGAAGAGATATCTAATGATTTGTTTGATACTATAAGAGCCTTGAACACTCTTCTCTTGAAAGAGTCACTGTTTAAGAATGCTCACTAGCAGTGGAGACTTCTGTAGGAGGGTAAGAGGAGACAACATGTGCCATATATGGATGTTTGCCAAATAAATCTCAACACTTTTCACAAACATGTCCTAGCTTTCCTCAATTTGTACATTTTGGTTGCGATCGTCTGCCATGAATTTCTTGTCCACCATGACCACATCCATGAGTAGCACGGTTATCACGATTGTCGGAAGAAGATGGTGGTATTTGACTAGCAAGAGTAGAGTGAGAGGATTTAAACTAACTGAAGACAAATCTCGAGATATGGCCTTCATAACCCTAGAATAAGTCTCAGCAAATGAAGAAAGAGAAGTTCCACTAAGTATTTGAGCTCTCATTGGTTCAAACTCAGGATCAAGACTAGCGAGGAACCAAAGAACCACATTTGTTCACATTGCCTTTGCATCTCATTCATACCCCATGACAATGGTTGAATAGAGTTCAACTCCTCAAAAATTCGTTTTAGAGATGCAAAATAATCTGTAAATGACTTGCTAAACAACTACAGTTGAAATAACTCACGAGATAGATCATACATGTGAGTCAAGTCTCGAGAAAATAGTAAGCAGACATTCTCCCAAATCTCTTTGCAATTATCCAAGTGAGTAAGCACATCGACCACGAGTTCCATAGAATTCCTGAGTAAACTACCAAGATATGCATTTGTTTGAATCCACGTATCATGGGTAATATCAGTTGAAGCTGGAGGTGAATCAGTGAGGCATTTTTGTTTTCCATATCCCGTTAGAGTAATTTTAATAGTTTTGGACCACTAGATATAATTAGTCCCATTCAACTTTTGAGTATTAAGCTTGAGTTGAAATATTAGTTGAGCCAATCGTGGTTGAACCAACAGTTGTTGCATCATATTTAGGTTCTAACGTGTCTCAACAAATAAATCCCAACACTGACCTAATTACTGAGGTAAACTTTGATGAAGGACAATTGGTGACTAGCAACAGTGACAGGAAGGTTATGGCGACGAGACGATGCAATGAGTGACAATTGTAGACAATTGGCAACTATCGCTGGTGACGAGCTATAGTGGTGGGAAGGTCGCAAAGATGATCGGATGTACTGATGACGATTGCAAACGATTGGCGACGATTGCCAGTCATGATATGACAAGCGACGATTTGGGTCAACGACTGAGAACCAAGACGATGAGCAACCCCACTGTGTCGACTATGACTATCGAATACATTATACACGCTAACTGGATTGGGATGATGACAATCTTGTGCTGACTGGATTAGGTTAACGGCGATGGTGATATTCCTTCTGGTACAGGCTAGGTTTTTTTTTTTTTTTTGATACTAACGCTCTGATACCATGTTGGGAAACTAGATATTGGTTTTATGCTTAGACTCCCAATTGGGTAGTCCATGTTTGTATGTATACTAAATACATAAAATCTGTAGAGACTAAATTACTCCTAGACTAAATACATTAACACGTCAATGTACATTAACATTAACATTTTGTAAGATTTTTTATATGACAAAGTGACAATACAACTCAATGCATTTCGTTCTTACCTGTAGACTTCTTTTAGATCACCATGCAAGAATTTGATATCAAGTTGATGAAAACATCAGTGACATATGGCAACAAAAGAAATAAGAAATTGAATAGAAGTAATCTTAGTCATAGGGGAGGAGGTCTAAGAGAAATCTATTCTATAAATCTGTGTATAACCTTTTGCAACTAAACGAGCTTTCAATTTGTTAACAGAGCCATTAAGGTGCGCCTTAATTGTATATACTCATCTACATTTAATAACTAACTTTTTGGGAGGAACATGGACCAAATCACATGTGTTGTTTACTTGAAGGGCAGATATCTCTTCTTTCGTGGAAGTGTGCTATTCGAAGTGAGATAAAGCTTCATGCATAGGATTAGGAATAGATATAGACAATAAAGAGGAAATAAGGGCGTGATAGGAAAGAGATAAGACGTGATGGGCAATGAGGCATGATATAAATAGGATGATAAGTATAAGTATGTTTATCTTCCGAATAGAAATTGTAGATCTAAGTCATTAATAAGTTTTGTAGACTCAGGTTCAACTACTTGACGTCTAGTGTAAACCTGTAGATCATGACAAGATAGGCGGTTGAAAGATGAGGAAGTTCAACCTTAGTGCAATAGTAAGGAATGAAGAATTGATAAAGGAAGGTTGTCACTAAGAGAGGATAAAGACTGAGACTTAGAGAAGAACAAGGTAGACTTAGAAAATGTGATATCAATACATACAAAGTACCAATTGAGGGATGTACTGTAACAACTATATCTTTTTTGTAAGGGAGAATACCAAAAAAAGGACACATTTATTAGCTGAAGGGTTCAATTTGTCGACCCTACTATCAAGCAGGTGAACAAAAGTAACGCACCCAAGTATATGATGTGGTATATGAAAAAGGGATTGTTTGGAAGAAAAGATGGGATGAGGGGACCGATCATATAAAATTGAAGAAGGCATCCTGTTAATTAAGTGACATATCGTGAGGACAACACTACCTTAGTAGACGTTAGGGAAATGCATCTAAAATAACAAGCGTTGTGTTGTTTCAATTGCATGCAAGTTCTCTCGCTCAACAACCCTATTTTGTTATGGAGATTGAGAGCAAGATATAGATGTATTGTAATAGCTATATCCTTTTTTGTAAACTAGAATATCTAGAAAAGGCACATTTATTAGCTTAGGAGTTCACTTTATCGACCCTACTATCAACCTGGTGAACAAAAGTAACACACCCAAGTATATTGTGTGAGAGATGAAAAGGGGGTTGTTTGGAAAATAAGATGGGACGAGAGGACCGGTCATGTGAAATTGAAGTAGGCATCTTATTAATTGACATGTTGTGAGGAGGACAACACCCTCGTAGACTTAAGGGAAATGTGTCTGAAATAACAAGTGTTGTGTTGTTTCAAATACATGCAAGTTATCTCACTTAACAACCCCATTGTGTTGTGGAGTTTGAGAGCAAGGTGATTGGTAAAGCATATTAAAGGAAGACATGAAATCAATCGAAGTTTTGAAAAATATTCCTTGCATTGTAATTGCGAAGAATTTAATAGGCAAGCTAAATTGAGTCCTAGTGTCTGTACAAATGGTTTAAAGGACAAAAAGAAACTTAGAACGATTTTTCATTAAATATATTCAAGTGGTTCTTGAAAAATCATCTACAATTGTAACAAAGTACTGAAAATCGAACTTTGAAACTTTGAAACTGCATGACTTGGACTCCAAACATCTAAATGAAAAGGACGCATACGCTATTATTATTTCTTGGGAAAAAGGAAGTTATGCTTCGCAATTGGTATGACTCACAATCTAAGGACTGTAACGGATGCAAATTGTGAGCCATAGACTTCAACCTAGCAAGATAGCAAGAGAAGGTTGACGAAGACGAAAATAAATTTCAAGACGGAAATGAATTTTCAGTGGAGGCGTAATGCAACAAGCTTTAGAGGCTCGCATAGATGGTACATCAAGTTAGTTGAGTACCACTATTTCCTCTCGTTGTGTCTGTATCTCATTAATATCAGAGAGAGGCTGAAAGGAATTTGACTCTTCCTACATATTCTTCAAGGTGGCAAAGCATTTGGTGATGCTTTTTCTAGATTGTTGGAGCATGAAGAAATCGCTGGATACACTATAAATGCTTCTGAGGTCATTGGAATACAGCAGATAAATTTAATCCCAAACTCCTTGTAGGTATCTAGATGAGTACATGAGTGTGCAACCTCGGCCTCCATATAATTCCACCATAGACTCACTATATTAGCATCATCTTGAGCCCATGTATTGTAAGTATTTGTGATTGATGCTAGAGCAGATCAATGAGATGTTTATACTTGCCAAATCTGGTTAAGGCAATCTTGATTTCTTTGACCGTGGGAGATAATTCTTCCTGTTCAACTTCCAAATGGTCAAGTGATTAGGCCAATTTGCGGAGTCACTTGGCTTGGATTCCATTGAAAAAAGCACTCGAAACAGATGCCATTGGAAAGGGAGGGTACAATAGATAAAAAACAATAGCCGAATATTGCTAGAGATGAAACAGGGGCTTGAACTGTGCACATCGGCCAACAAGGGGCTGTCAGAGGTCAATTGGAGACTAGGAATGTCAGGCAGTGGTTGTGGAGGTTGACAACCTAGATGATCACTGCCACCAATGGAGGATGAAGGCACGTGCTCCCAGAAGCCTATGGATCTGGACTGAGTAGATATATTGCCGGGAAGGACTGTGCACGCGGCCAGGGTTTTGACGATGGTTTTCTGTTGGCAATGGTCGGCAGAGATGGATGTTGTCTCTGGTGGTCTCAATCTTGTTATTCAAGTGCTGGAAAGGGAGTGATACACCAAGAATGACGATAGAGGCTAGTTTGTCTTCACGTGTGATAACAACAGACAATGATCACTTCTGGAAGTTGGAGCAAGGTTGCTGGAGGTCATGACTGAGATGGACGGTCTTTGCCTACTATGGGTAATTTTCGGAATAGGGAGTCAGGCTTTTCTGCTAGCTGGAATAGTGTTCTTGGAATGATAAAGAGCTTGTATCATTTCTTGATATATAAATAAGAACCAAGGATGATAGGATTTCTTGATACACACAAAAGAACCCAAAAATATCAACTACTGAGACTGTAGGATTTCTGCTTTGATACCATGTAGCAAGGGATGAATGAATGGCTTGTCACCCTTAGGGTTTTCTCTACATATATTTATACTCAGATTACCTATCCAAACTAGGAAAAGATTACAGAAGATCACAATCCTAGCATATTAGTCTATTCACATAATTACTTCTTTTTGCCTTGCAAAATCATATTTCTTCCAAGTTAGTAGTGATCTACTATGTCAGAATGTTGCGAGCCATTCACACTACGGATATTGGGGGTTTCACATTGCTGAAGAAGCATCCTCCAACATTGATTTGTTCTTTGGTTCTGTAAGCCAACGCATGCTTTGTTTGATAATTTATATCTAGCTTGTTAAATGGGAGCAATTTTGCCTTTTGTATATTGTCATTGACTTTCACTAAAAAAATTAAGCTTGCCATGTAGGCAGTGGGTGGCACATCCCCTCCTCCTATACAATCAGTGGCAACCATCTTTCTTGAGTTAGTTATATTACTTGGATTTTGCCTTACGTGGATTCCTGATATTCTACTTATGTTTGTTTCCTGATAAACACGCTTGATAGGCTTTCCCACTATTTCATTTTATTTATTTTCTTTATAACGAGAAGCTATATATAAACTTATCAGAAAAAAGATAAGCCATAGATAAACCTTACATTCTCTAAATTCGAATCTCGTACAATAACTATATGTGACTGGTCTTCTATCTTGTTATTGTTCCACAGGATGCTCTTAATAAATCAGATTTTGAGAATTATGGTGCCAGGACACGTGATTCACTGTCATATTGGGCACCTGATTGCATTGGTTTTAATCTTATTGAGGCTGTTTTGTGCCACATATGTCGGAAGGAAAGGCCAGGTGCTGTCTTAGTATTTATGACTGGCTGGGAGGACATTAGTTGTTTGAGGGATCAACTTAAAGCTCATCCTCTCTTAGGTGACCCTAACAGGGTTTTGCTGCTTACTTGCCATGGTTCAATGGCAACATCTGAACAAGTAAGAACATTTCTGTTCAACTGTCATTCATTGGATCTATTATTATTTTGTCTTTGTTGTTGCCATCATTATTGCCACCATCACCTTCCTTGGCGTCATGTTATTCTATCATTAGTGTTGTTCATGTCCTTCTTGTTGAAAACTTAAGGATCTGGATTGCGATATGAAACCTTTTTGAACTCATTTTATAGTTTTGAGCTTGGCTTGATTGGTTTAATTGTACAAGCGATAGATATTGTACAACTCACCCAACACTGAATGTTTCAATTCTATTCATCCTGATAATTCTACCCCTTTGTAGTTATATTGTTTTGTTCTACCCCTTGGTACTTGTTTTATTCAAATTTGGACCACCGTCAAATTTATTTATTAATCTCAATTGTTTTGTTGTCTGTGTTCTTTTATTTTCCCTTTGTGGAAGCTGCTTGACCAATTTTCTTTGTGTTCGACATATGTTGTATTTGTGTTATATATGTGCTATTAAATTAATATCCACTTTCTTTGGTTGCATGTGATTCTATTATCCTTTTTCGTATGATATTCCACAGAGACTTATATTTGAGAAGCCACCGCCTAACGTGCATAAAATAGTACTTGCTACAAATATGGCCGAGGCAAGTATTACAATCAATGATATAGTTTTTGTTGTTGATTGTGGAAAAGCTAAGGAGACCACTTATGATGCTTTAAATAATACTCCTTGTCTATTACCTTCATGGATATCCCAAGCTTCTGCCCGGCAAGTAAGTTACCTTCTGCTCTTGTTTTCCTTTGCCTAATCTCAAGGGCCATTACATTGCATTTTAATTTAAAATTTTAAAGATTGTTTGATTGTATTTAGTAGACCCTCTGTTGTAGCTTTTGAACAGGATTTTGGAAAAGGGTAGTGGGTGTCAAGTTTGGGAAGGCTTGGGATATTATGCTCATTTGATGTAGTGGCCAAGTACATTGGAATATTACTGTGCGAAGATCACTACAAGTTTGGGAGGTTGAGATCCTTATAGAGTTTCTTCATGTCATTTAATCAGTCAAAATAAGGTGAGTGGATGAGGATTGAATGTGTGGAAGAGGCCTTAGTGTGAAGTCCTTTTGGGCACTAGTAGGGGGAAAATGGAGATAAGAGACTTACAGAGTTTCTTCATGTCATTTATTCAGTCAAAATAAGGTGAGTGGATGAGGATTTAATGCTTGGAAGGAGTCTTAGGGTGAAGTCCTTTTGGGCACTAGTAGAGGGAAAATGGAGATAACAGACATTGGTATTGGTTATGGTTGAGTGGAGTTCTTGGAGGAGTTTCATTCTTTGTTTGATATGCTTGTAGAAAGAAAATTTTGACAATTGACAATCTAATATGAAGAAGACTAGTGTTGGCTACTTGATATAGTATATGCAAGAGGAACAAAGAATCAATTTATAATCTTTTATTCTAATGTGTTATAGACCAGGAGCTTTGGTCCCTTGCTCATTTGACATTTGGAATGTCTTAGGTTTTGGCAAATATGGTGTTTGACATCTTGTTGAGTTGGCAGGTGGGTAGGGTGGGGAGGAATAGGAGGAAGGTTTGGAGGATGGCGGCTTTTTGTCTAATGTGGCTCATTTGGAGAGAGGAACAACAGGACTTCTTAAGGAATGAAAGAGCCGCTGTATAGATCTAAAACTTGTCCATATTGTATGTTTGGCTCTTAGGCGGGGTTTGCCCTAACCAGAATCAGTTTTTGAATTTTGGTGCTTATATGCATGTGTAAGGTGTATAGTTGCTTTGGCTATCTTTTGAATTCTACTTGCTTTGTACTTGGGTTGCATCCCTTTGATGCTTATTTTTATAAAATTTAAGTTACTTATCATAAAAATAACATGCATTCGTTTTTAGGTCTTCAAGTGTAATCTTTCTATCCTTTTTGGGATCTGCAATGTGTGCGTAAATATGTTTTCTTTGTGGGTTGGGTGCAATGTGGAAGTTGGATATTTGCTTTTGCATAGAATGAAGAAACCATGTCTTATTATGCTTGTCTTACTGTAGAGATATTGAATTAATTTTAAAGTCTCATAATTGTGGTTGACAGCATGGAGGCAGGCCCTTTAAAATAATCTCTAGGGTGTTTGTCAATTTGTTTTGACAACTTGTACAGTCTTTTCTCTAAATTAAATTGTTCATTAGTTACTTGTCCTTGTTTTTGCACATCTTATTTTGTTTTCCAACGTATGGGTTGCAGAGAAGGGGTAGGGCTGGCCGTGTGCAGCCAGGCGAGTGTTTCCATCTATATCCCCGATGTGTTTATGAAGCTTTTTCTGAGTATCAACTTCCTGAGCTACTGCGAACTCCTCTGAATTCTCTCTGCTTGCAAATAAAAAGTTTACAGGTTGGGAGTATAGGAGAATTTTTGTCAGCAGCTCTGCAGCCACCAGAACCATTAGCTGTAAGTAATTTTCTCATGTAAATTCTTTGTGGTCTTTTTAAGGTCTTTTCTTGCTATCCACATGTATGTCTAAGGCCTAAGGATGGAGGAAAGGCCAAACATGGCGTGGTTGTAGTAGTACGCACACATATATATATTGATAAATAAACAAGCATATTATTAGATGGCATCAAGATCGATGGAATGCCACCCAATTACAAAAGGCCTCATTCAACCCATAAGGATAAAGAACCAATCCTTCAAATAACCATCAATACAGTGTAGTCGAAAATGAACTTTTCAGTGTATACAAATGAAACTCAATGTGTTGGAAAGATCTTCTTTCCCTTTCAATCGATATCAATTGAACTAAACAATAATGAGTAATTCATCACGTTTTTCTCCACCTTTTCTTGACCCAGTTGCTCCACTACTCTTGGAAAACCAGTTTAGTTTCCTTTGGAAAATCCAAGACGTACAAAAGAAAAATGGCATGAATCTTACAATTCCTTTAGCCCATGAACGATGTACAAAAAAATGATTAATAGATTCCCCATATCTTTTGCATTAGTTGCAGTAATTCATAATCATTTTTTTTTTTTTTTTTATCACAATACTATTATGAATTTTAAGAAATTTTCCATGAATTACACTTTCTAACAAGGACATGACTTATTTTCTTCCTCTAAAATAGATTTTATTTATTGCATATGATTGTTATTAATTAACATGGTGGCCATGGAAAGAGAGATGCATGCTTTTCCAGGTTCATATGCTGCTTTGTGCTGTGTGTGGTGGCAGTCCAAAACTGTTTTTGTTAATATTTATGTGGTGTTTATGATGCATTACATTGTCATTTGGTTTTATCATATATCTTTCAATGAAACAAGTCATAAACTGCAATCACAGGTCCAAAATGCTGTTGATTTTTTGAAGATGATTGGAGCACTAGATGAGAATGAAAATCTCACAGATCTTGGTGTGTACTATTTCTTTTACCCTTATAGATGTGTTAATGATCTTATTTATTTATTCTTTTGGTTATATGAATTCCTTGTGTCATTTTTGTGCTTTTATTTATTTACTAATTATCTATTTTTTCTTTTCAATCAGGAAGGTTTCTGTCAATGCTCCCAGTAGATCCCAAGCTAGGAAAAATGTTGATAATGGGTGCTATCTTTCGTTGCTTTGATCCTATTTTGACAATTGTTGCTGGACTTAGTGTGAGGGATCCTTTTCTTTTACCTCAAGATAAAAAGGATGTGAGTATGAAATCCAACATGTTATTATTATCTTTTGTAGAGTTGATGTGCATTGTCCATTGCCTTCGCAATGTTTCATTTTGGGTTTCTTCAAGACAGTGAATTTGCATGTTGAGCATCTTTTTTTCTATTTATCGTGTAATGAGATGAAATGGCTAAAAAGATTTCGATGCTGCAAGACATTTCAACAGAATTCATAAAACAATGAGATAAATAAATACATAAAATAAATCTTTGAAATAACGTCATATTGGTGATACTTTGTCTTCATTTTTGGTGAATGTTTTAATCAACTTGTTAGCATCGTTAGAGCTGGCATGTTCTAATATATTTCTGGCATGTTCTAATACATTTCCATGCATTTGGCCAAGCCAGCTAATTTTGTGCATACTATTTTTTGCATTGTTCTGCTATCGAGACTTCCTAATATGAGCTGCTTGGATGATCTTTATTTAACAACTTAGTGAGAAATGATAATCCATTTCCTGGGAAGGAACTAGGATTCTTTGTGACAGTTGAGGAAATCCTGTTCCCCTAAAAGAGTGTTAGGTGTCACCATTTGGATGAACTTAAGGTTTACGATGCTTGTAATGGTTGAGATTTGATAATCTGAGGAGAGTCTCAGATGACAGGATTTAGGTTGAATGTCCTATGGGGACAGTCTTGACTTTTTGGGGCCATAGACTAGCCCACCCTTACTGTCAAGAGTCGCATGAAAAACAAAAGAATATTTTCGTTTTTTTCTTATTTCCTTTGTACTTAAATAATCTCGTCTCTGTTTGGAAAATTCTAGATTCAACTGTCAAATTCAGTTTTTGTTTTTTTATTCTCTCATTCTTGGGTTCATAGTGATAATGCATAACTCATCTCAACTTAGCCTTTTCCCAAAAAGTTTCCACCTCCATTGAGCACAACTACTTTTTGTTTGGGGTGTTGAGGTAGTTTCCAGGAATTATGCTGAGTATCAGGCAACGGTGAGATCGTCAGAGTCCGGCGAAAGGGGTGAGAACCAGGGCAATCTGGAACAAGAGAGAGAGAGAGAGAGAGCCGGGGGAATGACGGTATATGATGATCGATCCTTGACCCTATAAAAGGGAAGGGTTTATATAAGCGGGGAGGAACCTTTCTAGGCGAGAGTCTAGGCTAATGATCCGTTAGGAGAATATTTAGCCCTAACCTGGCGTGCCAAGATAAGATTAGGATTCCCCGCATAAATCTCTCTCTAGATTGGTTAGGATATGATCCTAACGGTCCCCTGATTCCAGCCTCCATTCCGCTGAATCCCCGATGATCCCGCTTAGTTAGAGAAGTTGTTAGTCCTTGAACCTTGTTCCAAAGTCAAGGAGGCGCGATGGTCCGCGGCAAGTGTACTTCCCACAAGAAGGTTAGGTTCTGTCACTCAGAATGGTGCGATGGTCATATTCTGCGGGAAATGTCATTACAATTAGTCAGAGGTCATTTCCCCGCGACCCGGGTACCTACAATACTCAAAAAACCTCTCATATTTATACAACCAACCACTAGGATTTTCCCCATAAAATCTAGGAAATTCGATCTTGGCAAATCTTTGAGGAAAAGGAAAGGAAGAAGGCTGGAAGTTTCTGACCTGAGTGGGTTTTCTTCGTAATTCTGAAACCTTGTTGTAGCATTCTCAGAGCCCTCAGGTTGCTGCCTTCTTGAGCCTCCACTCCCCTCTTGAGATGACTTCCCATACACATGACTAGCCATTTGATCATGCTTCAAACTCATGGCAACAATCATTTCTTTAATCTCTCCCAATTCTCTAAGAGAATTTTTGATCTCTCCTATCTCCTTTGCATTCCTCTCATTGCTCTCCCTCAACATTCGAATAGCTTCCTCCATCTTTTTTGTCTCTTGCGCTGCTCTAGTTCCTTCGGCCGTGGTGGATTCCTTTCTAACAGCAGCCAAGGACCAGCTGCTCTGATACCACTGTTATGGCTAGGGAAGAAGATGACAGAGAATAGAAAGAAAAACCAAAATCTGAATTTGTATATATTTCATAATCCCCTTTACAATGATCCTTCAAGTCTATTTATAGGCTCAGCTATTAGCTGTAACCAAGTTTCCCGCCCAAATTCTAAATGAACTTCCTGAATTAACTCCTTTCTGTTACACAGCACAGCAATCTGTTACACAGCACAGCAATTAACTACCTTTATTTAGTAAACTAACAACTGATTTCTCTAACTTCCTTCCTTTATTTAGTAGGCAATTACAACGAAAGTCAACTACCAACGGCTAAGTTTCCTATCACAACAAATCGATTCTGAAGGAAGTCTACAACTAAAACCTATGGCTGTGCTAAACAAAGACTGGTTAAGAGAGGACACAAAGTTGTGGAGCAATGGCTAGTTCAGTGGCAAAACTGTTTTCCAGAGGATGCCACATGGATAGATCAAGCTGAAGTTCATGCAAAGTTCCTAAGCATGGGGGTCGCTCGTTTGAAGAAAGATATTGTGGTCTTGTAACACTTCAGACTTACTAAAAGAAACTGGAATGTTAGGATGCAAGCCTGCGGACATTCCATTGGGATCAAATTGCAAAATTGGTTTCAAAGGAAACAGTCCACCCGTCGACACAAGAAGATATCAATGGCTTGCAGGAAAACTTATTTCTCTCTCCCACACAAGGCCAAACATAGGCATTCGAATTTGCAAGGCAATTTATGGACAAGCCAAATGAAGAACATCTTGAAGCAATTTACCGAATCTTAGATACTTCAAGATGACTCTTGGTAAAGGTATATTCTTTCAAAAAGGGACTAATAAATAGTTGAAGTCTACTCAAATGCAGGTTGGAAAGGATTCATTACAAATCGAAGATCAACTACAAGTTATTGCTCCTATGTATGAGAAAACTTAGCAACTTGACATAGGAAGAAACAATCTATTGTTGCAAGATGTAGTGCCAAGGTCAAATATGGGGCTTCAGCTCATAGTATATATGAAGGCATATGGCTAGATAGATTTCTAAGCGAGCTAAGGATTTCAACAAGGGAGTCAATAAAGGTTATGTTGCTCAGACTCGGGAAGGAGTGTCAAACTCAGATAAATATCCAAATATCAGATTCGCCTATTAGTTATATTTTAGGGTACAGGGACTGAATTAAAAAATGTCCAAATTTTGGATATGAGTGTAGAGATATGGCACAAAAAAACAATATCATATATATAAGTGTAATTTATATACAAATAAGGAGGGGGTAGAGATATATATATATATTGGTGCTGTAACAACATTGTATTATAAATCAATGATACTAATTAAAATAAAAACAAACTTATAAATAAAAATTCATTCATGAAGTAAATTATAAAACTAATTTGGTATTTTTATTTTTTTATATTATGAAAGACCAAAAAAAGTTTGGAGTCACATGTTATCTAAAAGATTTCTTAAAGTAACCTTTATCTCTTTTAAAATTAAATATGCCTGAAATATTTCACTACATCCAACATAGATCCCACACCCATGTCCATGTCATATCATGTCAATACGGGTACTTCACCCTAAAGTGTAGAGTCCAAGTAACATAAAATGAAGGTGTTTGTGACAACTTGGCTGCAACAAGTACTGCAAAAAAATTCGGTTCATCTACTGCAAAAAAATTGGTTCATCATAGAACTAAGCATGTGGAGCTAGATCATCATTTCATCAAAGAAATGGTTGATGCAAGAATATTGATCCTGATTTACACACCTTCAATTGGCAAATGTTCTAACAAAAGCCCTTCCAAGAATAAAGTTTGAAGAACTGAATTCCAAGCTGGGAATGATTGACATCTATCCCCAGCTTGAGGGGAGTGTTGGAGACCAGAATTAATCCCTAAAGTTAGGGATTAGTTTCCCTTTTTGTCTAGATTCCGTTTTTTTCCCTCATTAAGCTAGTTTCTAGCTTATGAATAAAGAGATTAGGAAGGTTGTTTCCTAAAATCTCTCAAGTCTATTTTTTTGTTTTTGTCATTCTCCCTTGATTTAAGGGATTTGTTTGTTACTGGAATCAAGGAAGAAAAGTAGCAGATCTGTTGTAACTTTCTTCTATAAATTGAATCTGTTTTCTGATTATTAAAAAAAAAAAAAAAAAAAAAAATTGCAGTTTTCCCCCCTATAATTCTGCAAAAGTAGTCTGTAGAATTTACATCTGCACTATCACATCTATCTTAACTATTGAAAAAATTTAGTACCCTTAACACAACACTCCCCCTCAAGGTGGCACACAGATATCTCATCCCAAACCTGCTTATAATAGGACAACTACCAAGTCCTTTAGTGAATACATTAGCTAACTGTACTCCAGAATTCACAAAAGGAACAAAATCGGAAGTCATATGAGCTCACAGAATCCATGTACCATGGCCCTTCTAACTCAGCTTTTTTACTAGATCTAGCAACTGCTGTCTACTTACTCCTCCAAGTAGCAATATTTCCCCTATGAACAGATGATAACCAGAAGTGGAACAAATTGAGTCTGTCCAATCTTCATCAGTGAAGCTTCCAACTTCAGATGGTGATGTCTTCAGAAGAATACCCCCTTTCTAGGAGCTGACTTAAGATCTGATACATCGCATCCAAATGAGGATCATGGGGTCATGCATATACCAATTAGTAACTCCTGCTACATAAGCAATATCAAGTCCAGTGTGAGAGATGTTAAGTCTCCCAACCAGCCTCTAGTGCCTTTCTTGTCACAGGTACACCAACACATTCCCAAGTCCATCAGCAGTCATAATTGGTGTATCTGCAGGTTTGCTACCTAACATGTTTATTTCTTTAACAGTGTGTTTTTATTAAGGATTTGCCATAGGAAAATAAAAGAGAAAAGGAAAATAGAAATAAAAAAAAGGGAAGAAAAAGGAAAGGGGAAAAAATAATAAAATCCCAAATACAAGTTATTTAGCTGGGTTAGAAAATATAAGAAAATAAAAAGTAGCTATCAATAAACTAATTTTTTATTTTAACCTTTTTTTCACTTATCAAATCCTATACTTTTTCACCCCACCATTTTCTATTAGAACCAAACACTAGAAGTAATTTTCAATCCCCTTCTATTTCCTTATTACAAATCCTCAATCCAAACATTTTCTTTTATAGGTTCGTCAATCCAAACACACCCTAACATGATCAAGCATGTACTTTCCCTGGGAAATAAGTATGCCTCTTGCTGATCTAGCAACCTATATTCCACAGAAGTATTGTCACAGGCCGAAGTCTTTGATCTCAAACTTTCTAGCCAACTTATTCTTTAACTTGGAGACTTCTTTCATATCATTACATGTCACTACTATGTCATCTGTATACAGAATCAAATACGATAAGCTTGCTTTCTGTCTGCTTAAGAAACAATGTATGTATACTGCCGACTAGGGTCCTGGAGCGTACTTCGTCCTGTGCGCTCCCCATTACGGGGTAGCAACTGCGGACTTCCACGTACCAGAAGAAACAATGTATGGTCCACCCGACCTTGTTTATACCCGAACTTCAACATAGCTGTAAAGAATCTATCAAACCAGGCTCTCGGAGATTGGTTTAGTCCATGAAGTGGGTTTTCTAATTTTCACAAATGTCCCAATGTAGAAGACTAGTAGAAGCCCAGAATAATCACCATACACCATGGAGGAATGCATTCTTCACGTCCAACGTCCAACTGTAGTAACGGCCATCCCAAATTCACTGGACGAAGAACTATGACAGAGCCATATTTGCAATTGGAGCAAATGTTTCCTAATGGTCTATGCCATAGGTTTGAGGAAAGCCCTCAGCAACTAGTCTTGCCTTGTACCTCTCCATGGACCCATTAAGTGCTTGATGAAGAACACCCATTTACAACGACTAATATTTTTTCAGTTGGAAGAGAAACTAACTCCCAAATATCATTTTTCTTCAAGACTTTCATCTCCTCTACCATAACATTCTTCCATTTAGGATATTCCATTGCTTCCTTTGACCCAAAGGTATTGAAACATATGACGAGGATGAGACAAATGTATGAAAGTATGAAGACAAGCAAGCAAAGGAGACAAATTTTGAAATAGGATGTTGTGTGCATGACCAAACACCTTAAAGCAGTAAGAAGGTTAATATCATTATTAGCAGGAATCTAGGAAATAGAAGAGTTCTCATCTGAACGAAGATCACCTGCTAGATCTGGAACCTAATGCAAGGATGTCGATTGACTTGGCTGCACAGGATTACTCTTCTATTGACAAGAATAAGTGATAATACCATTATTTTTCTCACTACAAGTAGTTTGTTCTCTATGATTTACTTGATCCCCCTATTCTACTATCTACATTTCATGCTTTCAAAGCTTACCACTAGCAATCTTTCCCTCATTTTGAACGCAACTACAAGATTCAACAACAAAAGGAGAAGGGAAGAAAGAAGGTAGCATTGACAACTCTTCCCCACTATTATTATTCCCCTGAAGAGATGTCGAGGAAGAAGAAAAGAATGACTCAAATTCAAAAATGGCAACATCTATAGAAACAAATACTTAATGAGAAGTATGATGATGGCACTTGTATCCTTTTTGTGGCAGAGTAATCAAGGAATACACACCAAAAAGACTTAGGATCGAGCTTGTAACACATGACAGTCAATTATCTTGGACAAAGCACAAATAACCAAAGACTCAAAGCAGTGAAAAGGTAGGAGGAACAGAGGTTAAGACTCAAAAAGAATATCAAGTGGAGAGTGAGATTAGAGGACTGTCGATGTCGTGCAACACGAGATATGCAGCAGTGAAAACTGTCTCAACCCAAAAAGACTTAGGAACCCCCATATTAAACAAAAATGACTAAGCGACTTTAAGCAAATGCCAATATTTTCACTCACTTGCACCGTTTTTGTTCAAGAGTACAAACACAACTAGTTTGATAAAGAATTAACATATTCAGAGAGACAAGATCAAAAGTAGCCACCAGTATACTTATCTGATAATTGCTCCAGAGGACCTTAATCTTAGGATCAAATTGAGTTTAATTAAGAGGTGAAAGATCTTAAACCACAGGAAAACTCATTTATGGAACAAAGTAAACAACCCAAGTAACCCCACTCCCCCCCCCCCCCAAAAAAAAAAAATGCATAATGTGGTGCTTTCGGAAAAGATAGAAATGGACATATTGAAGAATTGTACAGTTCATGGTCTCCATTTTTGGATTTAACGAAAATTCAATTGTGCATCTTTCTCTTATAATATTTCTTAGATGAGCTCAACCTCCATGTTGAAATTTGACAGTAAGCTTTTGGTACAGGTTGGGCTCCTCTAGGGGCTTTTTTTCATATATAATCTTTACCTATCAGGGGAAAAAAAAAAAAAAAAAACATTTTGAGAAAAGATACTAGAACTATATGACTCTCCAAATGCTTCATGAAATCTTAATTTGAAAATCATCTTACAACTTGGATTACTGGTCAATAAAATTTTTACAGCAAGTAACCTACAGAGCACAATCACTTGCCTATGCATTTTGGGATGCTACCTACACTTGTATGGCCTAAACCAGGAGTCAGCAATTAGCAAAGCATGTGACTTGCATTAAAGAGGGAAGCAATTGAACATTGGAACCGTGTATACAGCAACTAAGTTTCAATCTGAAGGAGAAAAATATCATGGAAATTTAACATTAAGGATTAAAGACACTTTTCCAGTGACAAATAAATTCCTACGAAATTAGCCTCACAAAAATGTACATTTATGGGAATGAATATGTTACCTAGCTGAGATAAGTGACGAATCACCAGCAGATATATGGCCTGCACTAGAGATATCCCATAACCCTGGCCATGAATCCTTGTCATCAGCCCGTCGTTGGAGAAGCAGTTCTCGTGTACTCTCACAAAAAATCCACACATGGACAGCCCGATGGTAATCTCCACCTCTATGGACATCTCCACTACACAAAGCAAATATTCATTTGAAAGAAAAAATCAGAATAAATTGCTAACACAACCCCATTATATTCCTATAAATGACAATAGGTAAATAAAAATAACACAATTGAAAATGAAAGCAAATTAAAGAGATTGTCGAAATAACAATGTAGGTGTTGGTGCCGCAGCTCGAGACTTTATTTCCCCCACGGCAGCAAAAAGGCTACTCCAATAATTCAATTGCCGCAGGGACATGATTGGTGTCATTGAGCCATTCTATCAAGTGGCAAACCTCCGTGGGAAGGATACCCCCACGGGAAGACTCCTCTCCCGGACTCAGAACAAGGTCCGGAGATCTCTCTAACAGCTTAACAAATAGCAGGATCATCGGGGATTCAACAGAATGAAGGCTAGAATCAGGGGACCGTTAGGATCCTATCCTAACCAATCTAGAGAAAGAATTACGCGGAGAATCCTAATCTTATCTAGACGCACCAGGTTAGGGCTAAATATCCTCCTAATGGATCCTAAACCTTAACTCCCGCCTAGAAGGTTTCCTCCCTTTACCTATATAAACCTTCCCGCTCTGGAAGGTCTACCATCAATCACCAGACTTACACCATCCCCTCAACTCTCTCTCTCTCTTGTTCCAAATTGCCCCTGGTTCTTACCCTTTCGCTGGACTGCGGTAATCCCGCCATTATCGATCGTCAGTGTGATTCCCAGAAACCCTAACCCCCCACAACATACTCCGCTGGGGAAGAGCACTGACTCATTGATCATGGCCAACGACCAAGGCAATAATGGCAATGGATCGCGAGATAGAGAGTCGTTAGAGATGTCTGAAATGGCGAGTCAAGTCAGAGTGTTGAAATTGAAAGGAAAGCAAAGTATTAGAAAGCACGAGTGACCATTTCTCCAACATGTGACGCCTCACCCACCATAGTTCGTACTCGACTAAGGGATGCAGAGTCTTGCCACAACCTCAAACTAAATATCCCTCGCCGTGGTCACGAAACACCACATCTTTATCAAATTTCGATATCTCCATGTTCAAACTTTATGAGATTCACCATAGGCTCAGAACAAAGCCTAAAGAACTCCTCCCTTGAGGGAACCTTCCACCGATGAACATCCCTAACAATCTCATCCCCCCCCCCCTCCCCAAGAGGGATCATCATTAACTAGCTATTGACGGCCAAAGTTAAGGAACCCTTCAATATTCCCTTGATTGGTCTGGAGAAAGATATTACAAGACAAAATCACTATAGAATCCACCCCATTAAATAGTCATAATCCCCGTAGTACTTGGATGTGGAATAGACTACAACATTCACTTAACCAAATCATCATCCCACTGCCCTCCCTAAGCTTCACTTGATCCCCTCCTATACACACCCTCCTCCATTGCTACAGGACACACTACTACAACCTTTCATCATAGCCAAAGCATTTGCTCTACATCGAAGCAATGTTTTTGGGCCCCTAAGGCAGAGTAGTTCCAAGCCCTCACAGAGTAGATGACCGTCCTCCAACAATCTCAATGGGTTATTGAGAGCTATATATTAAAGAAGATTGATGCTAATCAAGGTAAAATTCCAAATTTTACAAGGTCAACATGGTTGTGACAATTGGAGAAGGAAATAGACTAAACATGGACAGATATAGCTCCTATTTTCAAGCTATAAGTTTTCCTGAATTCTAGCTAATCTATTCCCAAAAAGCTTACATGAATATCCTGTTCCACAACCTATGTAAAGCACACACATTAGTCCCTCTTTTGAATCTCCATCCCCTATTTTACCAGTCCTCACGATATCCCAGACTTTCCTACAATCCGTTCACCCAAAGATTAGCCTAACCCTTGTTTGGGTCCTCTTCATTCCTAGGAATCTTGATGCTCCACTCGGTCCACGTGACTTCCATCTCGGTCATGATTTGTCTAGATCTTGAAAGTTTTTTAAAGTACAATGAACATTCAGATATTGACGGTCATGATTTGTTTTTAGAATTAGAAGTCTTTTAAGTGTAGAAATTAGTACTC
>JAVXUM010000011.1:14165560-14177336 GCA_035590655.1 Pouteria glomerata | reverse complement strand
GAGATCCCACATCGGTTGGGAGGGAGAACGAAGCCTGCCTAATAAGTAGGGGGTGGAAATCTTCCCACTGAAGACGCATTTTGGGGGGGCACTGGGGTAGCCCTCGCCAAGAACAAAACCGTGAGGGCTTGCTGGGGAAAGACCCGAGGAGTCAAAGCGGACAATATCTTCAGGCGGCAGTGGTCCCGGGCTGTTACAATTCTAAATGCATGAGGTACCTTTGTTGAACCTTCAACAATTGGGTAATGGTATGGGACGTGTCCCAACATTTATGGTTGAACAGTACCCAGCAGCTATGTTTATTAGTTTGTGTTTTGCACATAATTGTGCATTGAACTCCCAAATTGTGATTGAAATGCTTTATGAAACCTTGTACATGTCATTTATCCTATAAAATAAAAGAAATATATTAAAAGTACGAATATTGTTCCTTGTATTTTCATGAATATGTGAATTAGATTAGTCTGACATTTTGACACATACCTACGCCAAATGCCTATACCTTAATCCATGTAAAATTGGTTGACAAGTACATATCAGATTGTGCCAAAACAGGAGGTACAATGCTTTGCATACAACATATAGATTATCTCAAATTCCTGTGTACCTCACATATGTCTATACAAAGCCTTAAACAATCAACAAAAGAATACGTAGAGCAAGGAAATGCCTTCCTGTGCCAAAAGTACAAAGATATATGCATATTATGCATGTTTCTTCAAGCTGTAAACAGAAAACTCCATGTAGATGTGGCAATTATAATCCAAACCCATGAACCCACCCAAATAAACCTGGGTTAAATGGCTTTGGGTCCCATTAAAAAATTATATCTTCATAATTGTGTGAGTACAAAATAACTTGTTAGCAATTGGGTTTAGATGGGTTGACATCATATACCAAACACCCAATTACTATCTCTTGTCCAGTACTTAAATCTAGATCTTAAACTTGCAAATTGGATGATGAATATTTTTTTAGAGAATTGGTAACCATTGAATGTTGACATCATCCGCGGGGGCTGCATCTCTTCTTAAAGTCGCATTGCATCATTTTTCCAGAGGTGGTAAACATTAAATCTTGATGGTCCACAAGTAATCAATTTAAGGGTTTTTCTGGTTTCTGCAATTCCCCCCCCCCCCCCCCCTTTCATTTTTGGATATGGATGACAATAAATGCAGAGGGATATGAGTTTTAGGTTTAATGTGGCTTTTTTTTTTTTTTCAATTTAATTTTATTCTATTTCAGTAATTTTTTAAGTGTTGGCAGCAAATGAGTGCTTTTGATTTTGCAGGGCAATGGTTAATGAATGGAAAACCTTTCAAGTCTTTTCTTGCTCAATTTCATCATTTCATCAAATGATGTGGATTAGTTGTCGATCCATCACTTCAAAAAAAAGTTTATAAAAATTCTTTTTATTTATAAAAGTACCATAGTCTCATCATTTTTAATATATATATATATATATTTTTAATAAAATATTTTCATAGAGTAGCACTTTCCTTTCAAATTTTGTAACATATGCTCTCATAAAGAAAAATCATGATTTATGCCAAAACCATTTATTATACATTGGTAGAAATTATTTCATTAGAAAAAAAAATCACGAGTTATTCCAAAATGATTTAATATACATTTTTATGGGCTTATATGACCTGTGTTCAACCCTTCGAACATTGACCCACTACAAATGGGTTCAACCCAATTGAGCCCATTTACATGCCAATCTGTTTTGGGTCAGCGGCCCATTTGACTGACTCCACACTATCAAAAAATTCCCGTAACTTTCTGTAATTCCAAAATAGAGATAAGAGAAGGGGAATAGTGAACAAATATGACAAATAAAAAAGAGAAGAGTGGGAGAAAGAGAAGGAAAGAGAGAAAAGTTGAGACAGAAAACAAGGGTTTGCAGCGAGTGTCTAAAAATTTCTTAGATTGTCTCCATCTATATATGTAGAGGTGTAAGCTAGATTGGAAACACTCCAATTAGGAAACGACAATGATGCTAAAAAAAATTAAAATCCTATTGCAACCTCTTTCTCTGTCATCTTGTCAATTTCCATCTGTGGGATGTCTTCAAAATAACTTATTGTACTTATGGTGCTTACAATGCCATTTAAATTATGACATAATCTTTACATTGAGGCTCTTCAGATGTTCAGAGAGCTGTGAGAATTTTTTACACGTAAGGTTGCTGAGGCCTGAGGGAATTCTTTCATAACCAGGTTTTGGGATTAAAATTATGAAAGGCTTTAAAAACAAGCTCAATCTATAAAGTCACAAGTTTTTCTTATTTTTTTTTTCCACCAAAGGAAACTGCAATAAGTACATGCAAATGGATCGGTCCCATTATTGATTTATGAAAAGTCTTTAGGATCAGTCTCATGGCCCCCATGAACACAATTTCTGCAATTTTCATTGTATTGTGGAAGCTTGAAGCTGAGCACTTGTCCTCATAAATTATAATAATTTTAATTGTATTGTGGTAACGTGAAGCCTACCGCTTGTCCTTACAAGTTATAACCCGTCCTTTCTGTTAAATAGAGCATGGGAATTCTTGCTTGATGTTAGTAAAAAGTTCTCGCTTTATTTTTCCTGTTTACTCTTTAAGAAATATCATTCACAAGTATTCTATTTTTTGATTCAGTTGGCAGGGACGGCGAAGTCCAGATTTTCAGCAAAGGACTATAGTGATCATATGGCACTTGTCCGTGCATATGAAGGATGGAAAGACGCAGAAAGAGAAGGATCGGCATATGAGTATTGCTGGAGGAATTTCCTTTCTGCCCAAACACTACAAGCCATCCATTCTCTTCGGAAGCAGTTTAACTTCATTTTGAGAGATGCTGGATTGCTAGATGCTGATGCTGGCACTAACAATAGATTGAGTCACAACCAGTCATTGGTTCGTGCAGTTATATGTTCTGGGCTTTTTCCTGGAATAGCATCTGTAGTGGTGGGATAACTCTACTTTCAGTTGCACTTGTAGTTAATATGTGATATATCTCTTCAGATAACATGCACTACTTTTCTCTCCACATGCAGCACAGGGAGACATCCATGTCTTTCAAAACAATGGATGATGGCCAGGTCTTGCTCTATGCGGTAAGTGTTGTATCAGAATATATAAAAAAAAAAATAGAGTATAGAAATTTGCAACTTCTAGTGATTGCATGCAATGCAATGTAGACCCATCAATCTGAGGTGCTAAATGAAACTCTAAGACTAATTTTCATATCTATATTTTCTTGCTCCAAATATATGTTTATAAAAGTACATTATGCACAAATTTGTGCAACTAAGCCATAGCGGATGGAGATGATGGTTGTGTTGCAGTGGTTAAGGTTGTCGTAGCTCATTTCATCATTGCTACTGCAGCATAAACAGTATGCTTTTTGAGTAGGCAATAGTACATGCTGCAGTAATTTTCTATTGTATATTGCATTATAAGCAGCCAGAACTGTCTCGCAATGAAGTCAAAGCGTCACTGATCCCACTTGCAACTTTCATCAGCTAAGAAGCAGAAATACTTCTAAGGTGTTGTGACTGTTGGACACTCACCCATGTGTTGTTTTATATCTTTTTAATATTTTCTTTAAATGGACATGCTTTAAACACTTGAGGAGCACACAATTGTATTATTTAAACACAAGAAATACATTGGAAGCTTGAAGAAAAACTTGGAATCCCTGATTTAAAAAAAAAAAAAAAAATACGTTTTCCCCTTGAAAAGTTTTCAAGTTCAAGAATTCTAGAGCCAAGAGTCCCAATTTCTTTAGCAATGGACTCTTATGAAATAGATATGAGGAATATCCATATAATTTTTATTTTTATTTATTTGCAATAAAAAAATGTATATATAGTTTTTATTTTCATGTATGCATATTAGAAACGTATATTTATATGATATGTCATGTATCCTTGCCATGTTGTGGTTTGATTTTGTTTCTTAAAACTTTTCACATTCAGTAGGTATCATATTGTACAAGCCCTATGTCTATTCATGCTCCTTGTGGATCCATACACATTCAACTCTGACCCAAAATATTAATAACAAAGGAAGTTCTCAAAAAATTCTTTCTGTTAAAAAAAATTCAAGAAATATAATTCAAATTCAAAATAAATAAAGGATTAAATACAATTAAACATATTTTTTTCTCACACCAAAAGAACTTGCATCAGGGAAAGTACAAAATTGCAAGCTTCCATAGATAGAAAACTTCATGTTTTCATTAACGAGATTAAAATGTATACTTCTCGGGGTGAATGAATGAAATTATATGCTTATTGCCAAAAACTTATTGGAACTAAAATCAGTGAGATGGATATGTTAGGGTACAATGATGCCGTTGTAGTAAGGACAATGTTGCAGTTGTCGGAAGCAGGTGGATCTAATTCAGCATCAAGCTGATGTTATTGTGTTCTCTGGATTGATTTTGTGCCATATGGGCTTGGTTCATCTTTGCTATATATGTGCATGTGATAAACAGACACTCATGACACACACATACATGTGCTTATCTTGCATGCACACATGCATAAAATGTTTGATTTTGGGCTCTATGTTTGATTGTGTATAAATCTGGCCAATCATATGAAGATGTTTACTTTATCTTTCTCAAATCTGTTTCTTCTTTTTGTGAGCATTCACTGGATGGAGATACTTCCAAATCATTCTTAAAAGTTGTCTGTTTATTCTGATAATAATATTTTGGCCAAGGAATGAGAATCCATATGGACCCTTACATATGCTTGTCTAAAGGATATTATTCTTGACTCTGTTTTTTACACATTTATCTCATTGGGCTTTTTAATCTGCTTCAGAATTCAGTAAATGCACGATACCAAACAATTCCCTACCCATGGCTAGTCTTTGGTGAAAAAGTAAAGGTCAATACTGTTTTCATACGTGATTCAACTGGCATTTCCGACTCCATTCTAATCCTTTTTGGTGGTACTCTAAGTTGTGGGATTCAGGTAATTTTCTTTATTGGAAAATATTTTTAAGATTTATTTTAGATAATTTGAGCAATGGTATTCTGTAATTTCAAATTTGGATATCCTTTAGGCTGGGCATTTGAAAATGTTGGAAGGATATATCGATTTTTTCATGGATCCAAGTCTAGCAGAGTGTTATGTGAAGCTCAAGGAGGAACTTGGAATGCTTATGCAAAAGAAGGTGAGTTTTGGGAAAACCAGTTACACCAAAATAACATGTTCTTGTTTATTTTATACTAGCAACAACTCTTGCTTACGACACTCTAAACGAAATTAGTATTAAGTTTCTTATATAGTTGAAATTTTGGACAAAAGGTTCAAATTGAAAAAACTATGATAATCCAGGAGTTTGAATTTTTCTTTTTCCAAAACTTTAGGTTTTAGCAGTTACTACATGTGTTTTGCTCTCTCTCTCTCTCTCTCTCTCTAGCTCTAATTAATTTTTGATAAGCACCATAAAAGAAAACACAAATTATGGTGTTTTCATTTGAAAGGTTCAACTTCCTATAAATCATAATTGGATAGAATTTAAGTTGGCAGTTTTGATTTGTACATAATCTCCACCCTTGAAATATAGTGAAATTTAAAATTCCCAAGTCGTTTTGTGAGATAGATGGTAGTGATAGCTACTAAAATAAGAATTGAGTGGGAAGTTAAAAATCTAAAAATGATTTTAATCGTCGAATGAAAGAAAAAATAATTCTTAGTTGTTCAAACTTAGTTTATGAGAGGGACATTTTTTAAAAACCGTCATGTTTTCTTATATAGATGTATATCATGGTTCTATATCTATATATAGTTTGTTTTTTTTTTAACATAAACTCAACCTAACATAGCCTTTTCCCAATGACATAGGGTACCTATGTCGATTTTGTTTCCTATTCCAATTGGTTAAGGGGGCCATTTTTTCCATTAAACTACATCAAGCCATGTCTTTCTTTATTATTTCTGCCCATATTTTGGTTTCCTTTCTCCCCACATTACCTATGATTTGGATGCTATCACTCTTGAGTGCATCTATCTATTTTCGGTGAATGTGGTTGAGTAACTTTTAACCATTTTTCCTAAATTATTCTTCAATTAGTGTTACCTCCACCATCTCATGAATCCGATCATTTCTAATCCTATGCTAAGAAGTATGGATACAGACATTGGATATGGTGATTTTAAAAAAAAAATGAGTATACGAACACAATGGGAATAAGACAAGTAATAAGAAAATAAAATCGTATAATATTTGTTCAAACATATATATTGGATAAGCATTCTTGCAAGTTACTTGTGAGTTATTGGTTGAAAAGGTATCATTTTCTTTGACAGTTAATTTTATTTTTTATATTTTGTGCTCAAATAAATACCAAAATTACGCAATAACCCCCAAAAAATTTAAATATTACATTGTCCCCCTGTTGTACCCTATTGTGTTCAGCAAGAAAAATATAAATAAAATAATTGGACATGCCAAGTGACATGTCCGATATGTTTCTCGCTGTGTTTGCATTCGATACAGATACAAAAGGAGTGCATCATCTATTTTGGAATGTCCATGCTTCTTATATCCTATCATTTCTTGTTTAAATTACAAATTCTGTATAATGTAAAATTGTGCATATTTTACATGTATTGGGAAGATGGCTGGAACTGTTGCTCTTGGTATTGGGTGCACTAGTGTATCTCCGAATAGTGCTATCATTTGTTCTTTTGCAATTTTATCCAACCTTTGGATTGATTAACCATGCCAAATTCACTATTTATGGTCCATTTGGTTATACTTCTAGTTCACTTTTGAGAGATTTGTATTGGCCTGAATAAATACATGGTAAAGTGAGGCAAACAAGCATTAATTCTCTCTCTTCCAACCCACCCCCTACAAACATTAATTATCTCTTCCCCCCACAAAGGAAAAAAAATTCACTTTCGTTATTACATATGGGGTTGTGGTTCATGTAACAAAATTATTTCATTTTCAAAAAACAAGGGGAATAGAGAGACAGAGACGGAGCTTTGGCTTGGTTTTATCTTATTATATCATAATTGTTAGAGATATTGTAAATATAGAAATAGACTTGGGCTGATTCCTTCCTAGAATAGGAGATGTGATTGAATGTTTCCTAATCTTATAAAGTAAATCTATATAAATAGACTTGGTGATACCCTACGGCCTTTCCATTCAGTCCTTATTCTTGACATGGTATAAAAGCATGAGTTCTAAGAACTTCATTCTTGTTCTCATCTCAAAATCAGAAATCCTAGCCTTCTTCCGAGATTTCTTAATTGCGATCAAATCACAATTGAACCATCTTCCTCATAGAATTACAATTGAAACCTTTGGTATCCTTCTGAAGATTTTATTTTGTTTTTTGATCATTGCAAAACTCCCAGTCACAAACCCAGATAAGCACAAACTCCAAATCGTGACTTCACCATTGCTTTTCTCGTTAGCCAACATCACTAGAGTCTCTTGTTAGTTGGTGACCACCACTATAGTTGAGCTTTGCCTGACAGACCCCCACATGCTCTCACACGCCACCAGAAAACTCAGTAAGATTTACTTGTCTTATAGCTCCTTCAATATCTCTTGCTCCGTGGTCTTACCAGGTTAGATCTCACCTACCATTGGCATCGCCTTCTTCAGGCAACCCCTCCCTGTCTTCGATGACACTCCTAGACATAGTTGTTAGAATTAATCAGGGAACGAAGAAGAATTGTATATTCGAGAAAAAAGAACATAAAGCTGTTGCATAATTACATTAGAGAAAACCTCATTAGAATGTAAAAGATGACCTTTTATATATTTAGACATCATTCGAGTGCAAATGATTATTTTACCCTAAACCCCAATAAGCTAATATTTCTCGAATACTCCAACTCAAACTCATGATGTGATGGGAGAGAACAGTAAGAGTTTGCCAAGTAGAAAATGGAAGCGTTGAACTGTGTGAGTCTTTGTGAAGAAATCAGCCAACTTGATAGTGGATGAAAGAAAAGGAATGGAAAGAGTTCCAAGCTGCAAATGATGATGCACAAAATGACAGTCAATTTTAATATGCTTGGTACACTCATAAAAAATCGAGTTGTGTGCTATTTGAATAGCACTTTAGTTGTCAAAATAAATTGGAGTGGGTGTAAGAAGAGAATGAAATAACAAAGTCAACAAGAAGCCAACACAATTAAACGAGTTCAATAGTAGTGGTGGCCATAGTACGATACTTAGCCTCAGTATATCATCGAGCAACTGTTTGCTTTTTGTTTTTCTAGGAGATAAGTGAATCGCAAAGAAAAACACAAAAGCTAGTAGTAGACTTGTGATCCGTAGAGTCCCCAACCCAATCAGCTTCAGAATAAGAACTAAGTTCCATAGAAGACGAAAGGGAGAATAACAAATTTTGATGTAGTGTCTCCTTGAGATAACATATACACTTTAGCTCGAGGGGGGTGTTAGAGATATTGTGAATATAGAAATAAGGTTAGATTGATTATTTGTTTCCTAGGATAGAATATGTGATTAGAAGTGATTAGTGTGATTGGTTCTTTCCTAAATTGTTATGTCCATGTATATAAATATACATGATCTCCATGGTAATTAACCCATCACATTCCATCTCTACTAGACACCATTTTTGTATCCACAAATAAATTTTGTAAATAATCCTAATACAATTCCTGAAAACTTAGAAACTTGAATTAACCTGAAGCGTCATAAACTAATGCAACTTGAATTAAAAACATCTGAAGCACCATTAGAATTCCTCGTGGGTCCCATGTTAAATGCATTCAATAAACCATAATTCTGGTGATATCCGTTTTGATGAAGTCTGACTACACGAGGATGAAAAAAAAATGGAGTGAAAAGTGGTGAAGAGGCCTTTGCTTATTGTGCCATCTAAACATCCAACTCTGGATCAGGCAAATTTGCCCGTTCTTGATCTAAACTATGGATGTATTTATTTGTTCGAGCTTCCCATATTTGTAACAACATTTTGTGAGGAGTTTTGCTGGTAATATACAAGTTTCTTCCTTAGTGTTCTGATCTTGATCAAAATTATCTATCACCATTGTTTTGGCTTTTTCAAATCTTCCCAATTTAACAATCATGGTTTAATCTCTAATTTCAATGGTTTTGGCTCAAAGATTTGTATCATCTCCTTATCACATGAAATTATGATATTTTCAGAAGTTTTGGTTATTTCATGGATTGTGTTCCACTCAATAGCTAAATCATGGGAATTTTCTTTCATAGAAGTTCCCTCAGTTTTAATTAATTACTGGTTGAAATAAAAAAATCTGGTCTGATGTTAAACCATTTAGACTGTGTTCCTCCTATTTACTTCATGGAATCTATTGTCTGAGACAACATCTATAATAGGAATGTCTAATTATGCTCTAAATAATGCCATGATATTGATCTGGATTAGACCTATCTGATTATATGTTAAATCAGGAAATGATTTTCATTTTATCACACATAGGAATGTCTATCTTACCACTTGGGGATAGTTGAGACCTGATATTTCTGGTGAAATGTTTAAGAACTCTGGCTGAGTATCTTTTTAAAACGATATATTTTATACACCTGATTCTTATGGATTATTTGACTTCTTATTTTTTCAAGATCTTCTGTGAGAGAGATTTAAATTCCATTTCTCTCCCCTAAAGTTATTGATTCCTATTCTTCTATTGGTGGGGTAAACATTGCTTGTGCTATGGGATTGTCTTGTTGAGATTCTCTCATCATGAATATAAATGCTTCCTCAAATTCATCTTTTGATTCAGATTCTATTTTATATAGAATTTCTTCAATGTCTGATATTTTTTCTCCAAAGCAAATTTCAAGTTCTTGTTCTTCAAGAAACCATCATTTTCTTTGCACCTTTTCCCTTGTTTGGGCATTCTGGAGCAGAATGTCTTCTTTCATTATGCATGTAAAATTTACACTTTTTATTCTTTTTATTTCAGTTAGAAAATTTTCTTTTCCTGACATATTTCTTTTTCTTGAAGAGTTCTCTATTCTCTTTCCAAGGTTTCCGTTTATACATTTTCTTGACCTTTCTTTTAGAATTTATTGGATTGCAGCAACCAATTTCCTGTTTTCTTTGATTATTTGGTTGCAACATTTTCTACTATACCTTGAGTTAGATATACTACATTTAACTTGTTTTTTGGCTTGAACTTTTAAAAATTCATCCATGATTACTCTTTACACAAATTGAATTTTGTGTCCTAGATGGTATATCTCACTTATTTGGTTATTTATTTATTATAATCTTTGTAAGCAATTTCATCTCATGGACTTGGAAGTTTATGAAAAAACTCTTCTAACCAGTATAAACTTTTTGGTAGTCTAGAATATAGAAGTATGTTTGAAAAGTTCTACAATATTATTCAAAATCAGATGTACTGCACAATTCTATTTTAGAGAGCGCATAATCTGCATCTTTTACTATGAGATTTTCATCTGTAAATCTTATGTGCAATGACCAACAGTTATGCATCTTTTTCTATGAGGTTTTCATCTATAAATCTTATATGTAATGACCAACAATTTACCTAATACAATATTGTTTGCTTTGGACTGCTGTAGATGATACATGAGGAAACTTTTTATGGCAGTTCTTCCTTCTAATGACCGGCATATCTATGATTCTTTTCTCTCAGATGAAGCAACAAGCATCAGTCTGTAGAACTTAGTTTTGTTTTTCTGGGACCTACACAGGTACCCCAGGAAAGGTTTTGCACCATATAGATTATTAAACCCTTATATATAGTACATTTCCATTCCACACCAAGGCAATGTGGGATAGAAAATATTGCTTTTCTGCTTCACTTTCCCATAGGTAGAGTCCCTCACAGGTGCTGGTCTCTCACAATCTCTCACAAAAAGCGACTTTGCAGATCAATATTCGTTTTACGCTAGTCAATCCTAGTTGGAGGGTACCCTTCCCATCTAAAATTCTTGCTACACATCATGACTGCCTAGTGGATTTCAGCTTTGAAAAGGAAAATCGATCTCTAAATTCCCTCTCTTTCAAAAATTCTAACCTCAACCTTGTGCAGTACACTAATCAACATCAATCGTAGTTTGGCCTCTTTGGATCATTTTCCTTGTTGCCATTGCAGATTCTGGACCCTTCTATGGATGATCGCAACCATTGATTCTCTTGAGAACACGCATAGGTGTCAAATCAAAATTCAAATCATCAATCAAAATTGTAAGTTTGAGAATTGTGAATCATAAGATTCGCACAACTTCTAAAAATTAATAGCAAATATTTTATGTATGTTGAAAATATGCTAAATATTGAATAATATATTATATAATTTTTTATATAATATATTGAACTTAAACTAAAAAAAAAAAAAAAACTTGGTTTTGGGTTATATTATATATGAAGTATAATATAATACATTGAAAGAGCTACATACTTAAACTCTACGGCCTACAGGTTCTGTACTTAAATATATGTATTACATATTTTATATATATAAAATACATATAGCAGAACATCACATGCGAAGCCGATGAAGCTTGAGAAGAGAGAAAGGGGAGAAAAGAATATGTCGCAACGCTGGAGACACGAATGGGAACGCGATGAAGCCTACACAAGGGCTGTAGAAGCTAGAGATACAGTGACAATGTTGGAGAAGACAAGCGAAAATGCTGAAGTGTTTAGTTTGGGCTTCAAAACTTCTATTCAGTGTATATAACCATAGGGAATTCTTTGATTCACTGAAGCAAGACCTTCGGGATGCCATATTTTTTTTTTTTTTTGGGGGGGGGGGT
>JAVXUM010000011.1:14136537-14149253 GCA_035590655.1 Pouteria glomerata | reverse complement strand
TAATCAACAAGCAAACAAATTTGAAGACCAAGCAAAGGGATGGCCGGCCATCTTTCTTCTTCCATTAGCTTCCTCTCACATTAATTAATATTTTAAGCTTAGATGGAGGTCAAAGGGTCAAAGCTCCATTTCATTGGTTCAAAATAAATTGACTAGGTCAAATTTCTCCCAAGCCTTGGCATGGCTAGTTCATTCCTCATTCCTCATCTATTCTCAAGTTTTCATGCAATGTTTTACCACTTCCCCTTTACTAAACATCACATGCATCTATCTACACTCATGCACAAGCAAAAGCATGATCATGCACTTAGCCAAACCATTTATGCAAAATGCCAACACTTAGAAAATTTTTGAAGTTCAAGATCTTTTCCCATAATAACTCTAATCTCATTTCCACGAGAATTTAACCCATGGTTTCTCATTCATCCCAAAGGGGAGGGTATAACAAGTTGTTTAGTTAATTAAAATGATAAAGTGCTAGTTAATTATATCAAATCCGTGATTATTTGATTGAGTTAACATTTGTAGCAATTGATATAACCTGATTAGAACTAGATTTTCAGGTTATATTAGGGAGGTAAATAATCTAATTTGAATAAACTGTGCGTATGGTTTATTATTTAGGATCGGGTCTTTCTCATCTTTAATGCTTTCGATAAATTAAATCATTGGCGCGTGTCAAGGGTTATTTATTGGAAATGGATTATTCACAGCGTGTTGTTTAATCCAATTTTATGAAAAGATTAGAAGCGTCTTCAACAACTATAACCGATCTATTGTTTGAATTAATGAGTTTATATTTGCATCCATGATCAACACCATGGAACTAGCACGGAGATTACCTTTGACTGGAATTATTTCTTTAGTTGATTCTCTTTATTTTTATTCTTTTGATTTCATTCAGTTCTTTTTCAATCAAAAACCCACTTGAATTGTTTTTATTAATTTTTCTGGTTTTTTAAAAGAATACTATTAATCTCTAGTCTCTGTGGATTCGACCTTGCTTACCATTTTCTACAATTATTTTGTAACTTGGTAGTAGGATATATTTTTGGTGGCCTCGACACCTACCATTGAAGCTAAAGTTAAAAATGATTATTGAAACAATAAGGATTCACCAACTTGAAAAAGTGATGGAAGGTTGAAAAAAAACTACAACATTATAGAAGCATTGTGGACTAACCACAAAAGCTGTCAAAATAAAAAAAAAAATATACTTTTCAAAAAGTCACGATGGACACCTTATTCAATACACGTTAGACTTTTTGTGAAATAATCAACTTTCATAGAAAAAAAGGATTCCATAATTATTATATGTTTCTTTTTCTTTCTTACTTGTTATTACATTCTTTTTGAAGTTCAAGGTTTGAAATTTGGACTTCAAGTCTATAAATAGATGTCAACTTTATGGAAGAGACATCGAAAAAAAATGCTTCACCTCTTCTTGTAATATTAGTGTTCTTATATAATTATCTAAGAGTTTTAATAATATATAAGTATTTCTTTATAATATATTAATGTTTGTAAAAATATTATAAGTGTTTGTGTGCAAATATATTATTGTTTATGAGTGTTTTTATGTAAATTTATTATTGGTATCAGAGTCTAAAAGTTTAAAGTTTGTACTTTATGGATGTATGTTTTCTAATAATTAGAAACTATTGATGTTATTTTGTAATTTATATGTTGTTTTTTTTTTTTTTTTGGCAATTTTAAATAGTTGTGGAACAGTGCAAATACTTACTAATTGAAACTTTTAGGAATCTAGGTAAAACAATTCTGTTCACAAATAATAAATAGGTTTATTTGTGAACCATATTGAGTCGATCTCATATTTTTTCAACCTTGATTTGTTTATTCATCGATCTTAAAAAATGTACATAAACATGTTCATTTAAAGTTTGTTTGAATTGAGTATTTGGTGAGAAAAAATGAAATGGTAGGACAAAAAAAATAAGAGGAGAAAATGGAAGAAAATATAAAATATAAAATATATATTATTATTTTTGTGGGTTAGAAAATATATGAAAATAGAAGTCAATCGTTAATAAATTAATTTTTTAATTTAATTATTTTTAACTTTTCAATTCAAACCAAATACAAAAGGTAAGTTTGAATTATTTTTGCTTTTCTTTTTTCTTGATAAATTCTAAAGGGTTAATTGCTTTAACACCCCCTGTACTTAGACCCATTTACATTTTTGTCCTCTTAACTTAAAAAATGTGCACTAATAATTCCTGTACTATACATAAAAGTGCAACAACTAACCACAGTTTTGTGAAGCTGTAAAAAGTCCTTTTTGCCCCTCTGCAACTCCTTCATCGCCTTCGACACGAGTAGCATCAAAAAAAAAAACCCTAGACGCTTTTAGGTTCAAATTGGAGCACAAATTTGGAGTAACAACTCACTATCTCCAACCAAGAAGCATCCGATAGTAACCATTTGCGGCCTTAAAATACTTTAGCAATGATTGAAGACCACTGTGACTGAAAAGGGAAGAGATGGGGAAGAAAAGAAAATGTTTTTAGACACTAATTCAACTCATATCATTCATCTCCTTCTAAACACGGTTAAAAATAGGTTTTTTTTTTAATTTTTATTTGATTTTTTCTCCTCTTTTATATGCCAGCAGCAGATGTATATATATTATATATATACACGCAGTTGAACAGGAAGAAATGGGGAAGAAGATGAACATGAGGGCATTTTAGTCATTTTATTTTGGATTTCAGCCAACGTTTCAAACATGCAGCGCGTGTAAGTCACGCACAGTTAAATCTGACGGATCTGTTAGTTGTTGCAATTTTATGTATAGTACAGGGGTTATTAGTGCACATTTTTAAAGTTAAGGGGACAAAAGTGTAAATGGGTCTAAGCATAGGAGGTACTTAAGCAATTAACCTAATTCTAAATTATGACTCAAACAACTTCTCTTATTAAGAGGACATTTGAAGTGACAAAAAAATTATAAAATTTGATAAAAGTTGTAAGTTCGTAATTCGTACAGTGAGATAAAAAATAAATAATTTTTAAAGGTTTTTAGTATTTTTTAGCGAATATTAGAATTCCAAATGAAGCCTTAGTATTTAATATAAAATATAGAGGTATAAATGTAATTTTAAAATCTACTTAGAATCAAAATGGTTATGTTTAATGAATTTTTTAACATCTTAATTTTAATTTAAAGTACAATAAGTATAAGATTAAGTTTTTAAAATTTAAGGGTATAAATAATTTTTACTTTTTAAGTGGAAGAGTTAAAAAGACAGTCATCATTATTTTTATTTTTTAAGTTGCCACCAAACATATTCGCGCATAATTTGTTAAGGCTTTAGTTTCCGTAAACAGGAGTGGGGGGTACGGGCTTGCTTGGGCATACGGTCAAACCCCGCAAAACGGTGCCGTTAACCCAACAGTCGTATTCCGAACTCCATCCCATCGAGGCTGCGAACGCTTCTTCACCAGCACTGCTTCTCTTGCCTTGCCTAGCTCGTCGTTCATTTTCTTCTGTTGAAACTCTCTCCTCTCTCTCCCTCTCTCTTGCCCTCTGTCCTAATCCTCTCCAACTGATCAACCTCGCTACTCTCCGTCTTCGAAGATATCCAGCTAATCCCACGTAAATTTCCCCCAAACAATCCAATCCCAACCTTAAATTTCAGCTCAAAATCCCCCATATTGTTCCAATCAACAGATCCGTACCTATCATTCATCCCTCTTTCCACGTAACCGATAAAGCCGAAGCCATCTTACCTCTGATTTCGTTACAATTTTTCTAAATTGATCGTTCCAAATGATTCAGAGCTGAATGCACTTTACAGAGGGGAAGTAGATATACAAAGAGAGAGATAGATAGAGATGATGAATCAGTTAGTGAAAGTGCGGAGGGAGACATTAGCGGCATGCATGACATGTCCTCTTTGTGACAACCTTTTGAGAGATGCAACTACGATTTCTCTATGCCTTCATACTTGTTAGTTCCTCTGCTATGTTCCTCCACTTTTTTGTTCTGAAATGCTCTTTTACCTTTATGTTGCATATGATAACTTGATTCTTCCTACCTTGGTTTCTGTGATATGTATTTGTCTTCTTGCAATTCCATATCAATACGATTTTGAGTCGGGTGCTCCTTATACTTTGTGAGATTGGTTTAATCCACTCGTGCCTACTAATTGCTGAATCCTAATTTTTATTGGTGTTTGCCTACTTTATTGGACTGAATACCACCTAAGTACTTTCGGGTCTTTTTTATTTCGATTTTATTTTTGTTTTTACTTCATTTTTTTATCCTTTCCCCTCGGGAGGGTGGGGGGATTTGGAGTTCAGCTCGTGCAATTTGTATTTTCTCAAAAAAATAAACGTGCTTATATCATTATGATCAGGTCATTTATGCTTCAAGAAGATAAGAAATGTTTTCTTATGGCAATGAACTTAGATAGTAGTGTCAGATGGAGCGATGTGGGCATTATGCAGGTGATTGGCGCCACATTCCAACCGTGGCCAGACTCCCATTCCCTAGATACCACTACTCTTGTGGAAGCATTCTGGTCCAGGGGCATTTCGGACCCCCGTTGTGGGAGATCCTGTAACACTCCCTCCCTCCAGTTTTGCTAGACCCTCCTTCTGGATTTTCCCATGAGTACCTGCGGACTTCAAAACAACTCTGATAAAAAAAACGCCATTCCCCTAGATTGGGAGCAAGGCAGGACCCTTCCTGGAGTACTTTTCACCCATGAGAATCCCAAGGGTCTCGTGATTGCACATAATCACTTGAGGGACCATCAGATACAAGAGACTTGGTAAGTTAGAGGATCTGCCAAGACCTCCTCAACTAGCCTAGAGATAGATGTACTAGCGAACAAACCAGCCATAATGTTCTCATTTCATATAGTACGACCACGAGCCACATGCGGCGTGACCATGCGGGGATGTTGCCAATCTCATTGTCCTAACCTTCCACCCATAAATACTTGCATTCCTCAATTTCTTGTTTGTTTGAACCCTTTATCATAGTTAAACCTTTGCTTCGCTTCACTACGTTCACTCCCTCCCTCCCTCCCTCCATCTAGTTGTCCTAGCTCTCACTCCAGTCACCTATGGTGAGTCCTATCATTGACAACGACTAGCTTTATTTTTAGGTGGCTCTTATCATCGGTCATCCATAGTATGCAATCATTCAAGTTCTGATAATTTATTGCTGTTAAAGAATTTTGAAATTGCCTAATGTGATTGTGATGTATTCTTGTACAAGTACCGGCTAGTATGCCCAACATAGTTGTGTGTTTTAAATCATCTGATCATGTACTAATATTTATTGGATTTTCTATTATTTAAACCTCCTATTTCCATCACTTGTAGTGACATATCTTTTAATGAATGATTAACAAATGATTCACTGATATTAACTCAACTATAATCTTTTAAAATTTATTTAAATTATCCTAACTTTAGGTATTTATATATTTTTTTATACTAGAGGTATATCCCCACATTTGGTGGGACCATAGTTACCAGGATCCCTCACTGATAGAGTGAAAGCAGAATAACACGAATAACCAACTCAACAATTGAATTCAAGAACAAATCCAACAAAGTCTCCTAGGAGCTGGTTCTCTTGTCCTCAACGCAAAAGAACGGCACAAAATACTTTAGGATTCAAAAGACATTCCATCCACACATAATCCTTTGCTTAAATAGTAAATATAATTCCTAACATAATTAATTCCTAAGTAAGACTTTTCCTATTCCTGCCATGATAATTAATTCCTAATTAGGACTCTTCCTATTCCTACGGTGATACACCAACATGGGTCGAGGCCCTTCCAATTCCTCTTGGTCCTCCACATGGTCGGTAACACTCACCCTCCTATGGAACTGTGATTTGGATCTTATGAGCCCGATCATGATTTATTTGTGATTTAGATCGTGAAATATGGTGACCTCGGCGGACAAATTAATCTATACTCTATTCTCTATAGTATAAAAATATGATGGGGAAAGAAAAGATAAAATGAAGTGGTAGTTTATTTACTTATTAGAATATTATATGGGTTTTATCTTTGTTTTATCTCATGTGCTTAGATATTTGGAATTTGGACTATTGATTGAGATTATGTTATGAGTTATGAGAATTACGTATTATTTACTTTTTTCTTCTAATTATTATTGAAACTGTCTCAAACTCTATATATCTATATATGGGTATGTATTAATGGCCTATCTATAAATGAACCGTGAAACGGAATAGTGCTCCAACTAAGCCTACTCCTTTTGTGTCGTATACTGAAGAAGATACCAAACTTCGTACCTGTTCTCATATCATGTACCATAACGAGCTGTGTTCTGAGTAAGTCTGGATGGGACTAATCTCTTAGAGCTCTTAACCCACACTCCGCAAGAACTAGTAGCAAAGTGAAGTTAAGGAGGTTCAAATTGGTGACTACTTCAATTCGTAGAGATCTTACCATTGAACTGCCTCGTGTGGACCAATTTCACATAAATTGCAATGGAATTTTAGATATTGCAATGTACCTAACATGACTGGAACTTGTGTAAGGTCTACCATTGGTCTGGTTTGGGGATCATATAGAGAATGCTTTCGTATATCTTGTTCCTTTCTTTTTGGTGGCTTTAATTGAAATTATGGCCCTTGATTGAATGGAATGGTAGAAATAGGACTCTTCTTGCCAAACCCAAATAGTTGGGACAAGTTTCTGTGGAGTCTAGTTGAGTTCTTTCCTTTGGTAGAGAGTTGTCTAATACAAGTTTGGATCATGTGTTTCCTTAAGAGTTATAAATGTTGCTGTAATGTCCTTGACCTTGTAATGCCTAGTAGGCATACTCTTTTTTGATATTTTAAGACTTCTTATATATATGTATAACTATTCTTATGAACTGTGATGGCCTTTTATAATTTATCATGCCAAATTGCATCATACCTGTGATACGTTAATGGTTTTGTTCAACACAAATGACTCAACAATCTTATCAGGTTACACAACTCAAGAATCTGGTTCTTTTCTTTTAGCTGTTGATCCTGGTTTGTGGTATATGTATGTGACATGAGCCCTCATAGTTTGATCATACAATGAATTTATCAAATTCTGTAGCTTCTCTTCATTTTTAGCAGTATACATTCTTTGTTCTGTTGATAGAAAGAATGATGATCATCAAATTTCTTAAACATTTTTAACTCCATCGTACAAAACAAGTAGTAATGATGATAATTAATTGATTTCATTTCCTTGCTGAGTTATTGACTTCCAAAAGGCAATCTCTAATAGCTTTGAACTCTCAACCAGTTTGCAGAAAGTGTATATATGAGAAGCTTTCTGACGAGGAGGCGGATTCTTGTCCTGTATGTAACATTGATTTGGGCTGCATTCCAGTGGAGAAACTCAGGTATGTGTTATTTATTGATTCTTCTAGTCACGTGTATTAATGAAGCAACAATTTGGGTATAGGTCAACAGGTGCAGGTACTAGTGCTACAGAGTCATCTTCTTGGGATGCATAGACTTAAGAAATTGTTTAAGTTGAATGAAAGGCTTTTCTGTTGAAAGCTCCTACCTACTGTTTATAGTTTATAAAAAAAGTAGAAATGCTCGGAAATTCTCGATAAGAGTTTCTAGTTATATTTTAACTGTTGTTTGATGCCCTGTATGGTGGTTACTGGTTCAAGGAAATTTAATGGGAGCTGGAAAGTGCAATTTTCTTTTTTCAATTGAATTAAATTTAGGACATTGGCAAGGAGATTAATTTTATTCTAGATTATTTATTTATTTTCTTGAAAGGATTGTTGGAGTTTACATATAGGAGAATCATATGTGCTATAGGAGAATCAGTAGGGAAGAAGTAGAAGAAGTATTGAAAAGTATGAAGAATGAAAAAGGTGTCAGACCAGATGGTATCCCTATTGAGGTTTGGAGGTGCTTGGGGGAGGATGGCATAAATTGGTTGACAAAACTTTTTAATATAGTGCTAAAGAGCAAAAAGATGCCTGATGCATGGAGGAAAAGTATTCTTATACCCATATACAAGAACAAAGGAGATATTCAGAAGTGTGCGAACTATCGAGGGATTAAATTAATGAGCCATACGATGAAATTATGGGAGAGAGTTATTGAGAGAAGATTAAGAAGGACAATAAACGTTTCAGAGAATCAATTTGGTTTCATGCTTGGGAGATCAACCATGGAGGATATCATTCTCCCGAGGAGGTTAATGGAACAGTATAAAGAAGGTCAAAAAGATTTACATATGGTGTTCATTGATTTAGAGAAAGTCTATGATAGGGTTCCTAGGGAGATTTTATAGAGAGTATTAAAAAAGAAAAGAGTGTGTGTAGCATATATTGAGGCGATAAAGGACATATATGATAGAGCGGGGACGTCTATACGGACGGCTGGTGGGGAGACTAAGTAGTTTCCTATCACGATTGGCCTACATCAAGGCTCAGCGTTAACCCTATACTTGTTTGCCCTAGTTATGGATGAGATTATTAGACATATTCAGGATGAGGTGCCGTGGTGTATGTTATTTGCAGATGATATTGTCTTAGTAGATGAGACGAAAGAAGGAGTGAATGCTAAACTAAGAATTATGGTGGGAAATGTTAGAAGCAAAGGGTTGAGGTTAAGTCGATGCAAGACGGAATATATGGAATGCAAGTTTAGTCAAAATAAGATAACGAGTAGCATTGAAGTGAGTTTGGACACTCAAAAGATTGTAAAAAAAGAAAATTTTAGATACCTTGGATCTATGGTTCAGTATGATGGAGGGATTGATACTGATGTAAGTCATAGGATTCAGGCCGGGAGGACCAAAAGGAGGAGTGTTTCAGGTGTTTTGTGTGATCGAAAAATTCTCCTCAAGGTTAAAGGAAAGTATTATTGTAGAAGCTTAAGTATTGGAGGCTCGTGACACACCCAAACATGGGTTATCAGTCTTGTATTTATATACAACTATACAACCATTCACATTCTAATTAAATGAACCTAGACTAAACACATTCTCCTATACATAGACTGATCACATTCTCATTAATACTCGACATTAATACTTAATACTTCCCCTTAAGCTGGAGCATATATGTCATATGTTCCGAGCTTGTTAAAAATAAACTTTACTTTTGGACCTCCAAGTGCTTTGGTGAATAAATCTATATGCTGATCTTCAGACTTCACATGGTTGGTTTTAATCACATTCTGTAGAATCTTCTCTCTTATAAAATGGCAATCAATCTCAATGTGCTTAGTCCTTTCATGGAATACTGGGTTAGAGGCAATATGGATAGTAGCCTTATTATCACATAGTAACTCCATAGGCTGTGAATGATGAGTTCCTAATTCTTTTAACATATGTTGTATCCAAATCAGCTCACAAGATGTGTGTGCCATAGCTCTATATTCTGACTCAGCACTTGACCGTGCTACTACCATCTGCTTTTTACTCTTCCAGGATACTAAATTGCCTCCAACAAAGATACAATATCCGGTAGTGGATCGTCTGTCTAATGGTGACCTAGCCCAGTCTGCATCAGTGTATCTGTGAATAGAAGTGTGCTTATTATCCTTGTACAATAAACCTTTACGTGGCGCATTTTTCAAGTATCTCAGAATTCAGATAACAGCATCCCAATGGCTACTACGAGGTGATTCTAAGAACTGACTGACTACACTCGTAGCAAACGATATATCAGGTCTGGTGACGGTCAAGTAGTTTAGCTTCCCAATTAGCCTTCAATACCTGCTAGGATCGTGCAACAACTCTCCCTAATCAGCAACTAACTTGGTATTTGGATCCATTGGAGTATTTATAGGTTGAAAGCCTAACATGCCTATTTCTGTCAACAGATCAAGAACATACTTCCGTTGAGAGAGAGAAATGCCCATACGTGATCGAGCAACCTCAATGCCTAAGAAGTATTTTAATGGTCCCAAATCTTTGGTGCTAAATTTACTTTGAAGAAATAACTTCAGATCAACAATGCCTCGTGAATCATTACCGGTGATAACAATGTCATCGACATACACAAGGAGCCAAATCTTTCCGTTAGGAGAATGTTGATAGAAAACTGAGTGATCAACGCCACAACGAACCAGGCCAAATTCAATGACCATAGTACTAAAGTGACCAAACAATGCCCGAGGAGACTGTTTCAAGCCATAGAGGGATTTCTTTAGTTTGCATACTAACTCGGACTCCCCCTGAGCAACATACCCAGGAGGTTGCTCCATATACACTTTCTCAGAAAGATCACCATGCGGAAAGGCATTTTTCACATTCAGTTGGTGTAGAGGCCAATGATAAATTGCAGCCAGAGATATAAGGAGACGAACAGAGGTAATGTAACAGCCCGGGACCAACACCGCTTGAAGATATTGTCTGCTTTGGCCTCTCGGGTCTCTCCCCGGCAAGCCCTCAAGGTTTTGTTCTTGGCGAGGGCTACCCCAGGGCCCCCCAAAACGCGTCCTCAAGGGAGAGGTTTCAACCCCCTACTTATTAGGTATGCTTCGTTCTCCTCTCCAACTGATGTGGGATCTCACAATCCACCCCCTTTGGAGGCCCAGCGTCCCCGCTGGCACACCGATCTGGCACCGACTCTGATACCATTTGTAACGGCCCGGGACCACCGTTGCCTGAAGATATTATCCGCTTTGGCTCCTCGGGTCTCTCCCCGGTAAGCCCTTATGAATTTGTTCTTGGCGAGAACTACCCTAGTGCCCCTCAAAACACGTCCTCAAGGGAGAGGTTTCAACCCCTACTTATTAGGCAGGCTTCGTTCTCCTCTCCAACCGATGTGGAATCTCACAATCCACCCCCTGGAGGCTCAGCGTCCCCGCTGTCACACCGATCCGGCACCGGCTCTGATACCATTTATAACTGTCCGGATCAACACCGCTTGAAGATATTGTCCGCTTTGGCCCCTCGGGTCTCTTCCCGGCAAGCCCTCACGGTTTTGTTCTTGGCAAGGGCTATCCCATTGCTCCCCAAAACGCGTCCTCAAGGGAGAGGTTTCAACCCCCTACTTATTAGGCAGGCTGCTATGGCTCTACTTTTGACAGCGCGGCTAGTCCAGATAGGTTTTCGAGAAAAGGTCACCACCATCACCGCCTATCTGGACTAGCCGCGCTGTCAAAAGTAGAGCCATAGCAGCCTGCCTAATAAGTAGGGAGTTGAAACCTTTCCCTTGAAGACGCTTTTTGGGGGCATTGGGATAGCCCTCGCTAAGAACAAAACTGTAAGGGCATGCCGGGGAGAGACCCGAGGGGCTAAAACGGACATTTGTAATAGCCCGGGACCAACACCGCTTGAAGATATTATCCGTTTTGGCCCATCGGGTCTCTCCCCGGCAAGTTCTCACGGTTTTGTTCTTGGTGAGGGCTACTCCAGTGTCCCCCAAAACACGTCTTTAAGGGAGAGGTTTCTACCCCCTACTTATTAGGCAGGCTTCGTTCTCCTCTCCAACCGATGTAGAATCTCACAATCCACCCCCTTGGAGAACTAGCGTCCCCGCTGGCACACTGATCTGGCACCGGCTCTGATACCATTTGTAACAGCCCGGGACCACTGTCGCTTGAAGATATTGTCCGCTTTGGCCCCTCGGGTCTCTCCCCGATAAGCCCTCACAGTTTTGTTCTCGGCGAGGGTTACCCGAGTGCCCCCCAAAACGCGTCCTCAAGGGAGAGGTTTCAACCACTACTTATTAGACAGACTTCGTTCTCTTCTCCAACCGATGTGGGATCTCACAATCCACCCCCTTAGAGGCCCAACGTCTCCGCCGGCACACTGATCTGGCACCGGCTCTGATACCATTTGTAACAGCCCGGGATCAACACCGGTTGAAGATATTTTTCGCTTTGACCCCTTGGGTCTCTCCCCGACAACCCCTCATGGTTTTGTTCTTGGCGAGTGCTACCCTAGTGTCCCCCCAAAACGCGTCCTCAAGGGAGAGGTTTCAACCTCCTACTTATTAGGTAGGCTTCGTTCTCCTCTCCAACTGATGTGGGATCTCACAGGTAATCTTGGCAACAGAAGAAAAAGTTTCAGAGAAGTCCAAGCCATAAATTTCGATATACCCTTTTGCGACCAGATGAGCTTTTAACCTGTCCACAGTACCATCAGGATGAACCTTGACAGTGTATATCCAACAACACCCGGCCACAGACTTTCTAGGTGGGAGAGGAACAAGGTCCCAAGTATCATTAGCTCGAAGAGCAGACATCTCATCGTCCATGGCAAAGTGCCTTCCAGGGTGAGAAAGTGCTTAAGAAACAGTGTTAGGAATAGACACAGAAGAAAGAGATGCAACAAAGGATCGATATGAAGGAGATAAAGCGTCACAAGATACAAAACGAGAAATGGGATGAGAAGTACAAGAACGTGTTCGTTTCCAAAGTGCAATAGGAACATCTAAGTCACTTATCGGAGCAGGTGGCACGGGAGAAGCTAATGGCGGAGCACTGGAAGGCGAATCAGTCACTTCTTGACGCCAAGTATATACCTACAAATCAGGACGAGACAAACGACCAGATGGACTCAGAGGAGTATGGTGACTAGCGAACACTGTTTCAACAGGAACTGTTGGAAGAGGAAGAAACTCATCAATAGTGGATTGAGACTGGGACTGAGAAAAGAATAGGGTAGACTCAAAGAAGGTGACATCAGCACAAACAAAGAATCGGTTAAGTGTAGGATTATAACAGCGATAACCCTTTT
>JAVXUM010000011.1:14080696-14111850 GCA_035590655.1 Pouteria glomerata | reverse complement strand
TAGACCCACATCATATACTTAAATCATTGAAATCGTCAATCCACGTCAGGGTCACAGGAAATAGTTTTTCATACCCAAGGCTTATTGGCCCAGGATGGAAAAGCTAATTCACCCTCTTAAGTCCACATCATATAATTAAATTATTGGAATGGTCAATCCACGTCATGATCACATGAAATAATTTCTGGGGCCCTGTCACGGTCACATGTAATAATCTCTCGCACCCGAGGGTCGTCAGCCCAAGATGATAAAGCTAATGCACCCTACTAGGCCCACATCATCCGCGACCAAGAGGCCTCCCTGCCAGGAACCTGTGGCTGATCAACCAAAGACCAGGTCAAATCAGGCTGCCCAACTAAAACTCCCAGTTCCACAATCAATGTGTTCACTAAAAATAGATAGAAACAAACAATTGAGTACACATTATAAGAATCTCTCTCTTGTAGATAATATACATGTAAGGATCTCTCTTGTGACGATAATATACATGTAAGAATGTAAGGTACAATATATATACAATTCAAACATAAAACCAGTTCTTCCATTGCAAACAGGAAAAGACAATAGAGCTGTTCCCTCACACAAGAAGAAAAAAAAAACAAAAAGAAAAAGAAGAAGAAGAAAAAGATCAATTAGAAAATTCTAGAAATTTTGCACTACATTTAATGCAGGGAAAAAAAAATTAGCCATTGACAGTGATGTCCGCACTCCTCTGCTCTGCCATTTTACGAGGGGTGGTTTTGGTAGTCTCCCTTGCTGTTTTTGAAGGATCCTTAATTTTGCAAGTGGCGTTACCATTCTGCCCGCTTATCTGTTCCTTGTTTTTGCGAGGGCTGGCAGTAATACTTCCATCTTTGTGGCTGCCAAGGCTGTGGCGAATTTTAGTACAAATTCCCTTTTCCTGTGATGCTGAGTAGGCTGCATCACCACAGCTCTTTCTCCGGGTCAAATTTGGCGATTTGGCGCGAGTCAATGGAAGCTGGAATCCAATTCAAGTTAATTATATTGTTTTTGAACAAAAGAAGCATAGACGTGTTTCCAGTTTAAATTTTGTACCATACAAGCAAACACCAATAATGCCAAAAAAAAAAAAACACACACACACACACAAACATGGATACTTAATTTGCAATATTCCGCAGGTATACACCACTGTTGGAAAGGTAACATTACAAGGGTAGATGCGTAAAGAGACCCATCAAGCAAAGTATTTGGGTAATTGGCTTCCTAGTCCTCACACAAACACTGTTTCTAACCCCTTAACCATTCAACCATTGCAACACAACTCCTCATGAATGCTACCATCCAGAAAAGTTTCTCCTGAGAGCTAATTAGGATACTTGCTGATGTATGGACAAAGACACTGCTCCTTGAAGCTTAAATCACACACCATGGTTTTGCCTAGTGTAGCTGGGATAACATGTCCTCAACTAGCAATAACTTGCATAAAATAACTTGCATACCAATTATGTATAGGGCCACAAATCAAGTGAGCTACTCATGAATCACTCAGGCAAAGCACTTTAAAAGTGAAACAAAGCTCATTAACCAATAGAACAAACCAAATCTCTGATTTTATTCTGAGCTCATTTCTTGACAAACAAAATTGCATAATACAATAGGAATATGGGATATGCTCATGACTAGTCTGCTTTTCAAGCAGGATAAGCTTCTATCTTATGGCCGACTTAATCACATGAGTTGCCTCTTTTGTCGCCATAGGATAGAGGATCATGATCATTTGTTTGTCAGGTGCTCCTTTACTAGTGACATTTGGACTTATGTTGTGGACTTATGCAGATTTCAGATTACTCATGCCAATTGGCTGGAGCACGTCTCTTGGGCCTCTAGGAATTTAAAAGAAAAGCCCTTGAGGAAAACATCACTGAAACTTGCTTTGGCAGGTATGGTATACATGGTATGGCAGGAGAGGAATAGAAGATTTTTTGAGAACAACCATTTGGATGTGGGTACTCTAATGAGGAATCTTTCTAACATGGTTCGTGAATGGAGTAGTGGCTATGCTAAATTCAAAGTTACTTCCCGGAACCAAGACTCGTGGTTGCTGCTACTTTTTGCACTTGTCAGTTGCTATTTGTGTCTGTTTTAAATCTATTGTTTTAGTTTGCATTTGATCCTGCATGGATCTGAATTTGCCGGTCATGGCATTGTTATGAGCTTGCTGCTTATTTGGGGGTATGCCCCTTTGAATTTGCAATTATTTTATATATTAATATATACCTTTTGCCATTCAAAAAAAAAAGAGTCTTTTTCAAGTGTCTTTGAATTTGTAATTATTTTATATATTAATATATACCTTTTGCCATTCAAAAAAAAAAAAATAGTCCTTTTCAAATGTCATATAGGTGCAGCAATAATGTGCTTAAGAAAAATAATTAAAAGAAAGCAAGAATTTCAACATTTTCCCTAATATGTTACAACCTTTTAATTGAAAGCAATCTTCCTAAAAGAACTAGATTTTAATGTGAAGTCTAGTCTTATGTTTGCTCAGCAAGATCAAAAAAGACTACGAAATAAGGCACAACTTGGCAATTGTTCATAGGCAAAAACAAGTGAATTAAAGGGCAAGAAAGGGCATGAAACCCACATCCTAAAAGGGAACAATCTAAAAACCCAAGTTGGCAAAATATAAATAGAACAAGCCTTAAATCAGCAATAGAAAGTGCATTAAGCTCAACAGCGACTCAAAACTCTCAGAATCTTAGCAAAACAAGGTTGCCTAGGCCATTTGTAAGCTCAGTTGAAATACTAACGATTTCTTTTAGGCTTACATGGATTTTCCAGTTTTATTCCCAGTTCCAATGTTTATGTCATTATGTATGAAATGTAAATCCATTTCCAAATGAATCATTTTACTCTTCAACTTATAGGGAAAGGAAAAAGTCCAAACTAAGTACCTTTTTAAGTTCAACCTTGGGTGGAGGCCCTTCCTGATAAAAGCTAGGGACTGGATTTGCTTTATACACCATGGTCTTTCTAAGCTGCTTTATGGCTACATCTTCCTCCTCCTAGAAAATGAGAAATGATAAATAAGAGATGGGTACAGTTAGTTGCTCAACAAGAAATTACTTAATATCTGGAAAGTACCTACCAAGTGTAATTACAATGTGCAAAAGAAGCACAAAGGTAACAGTAAAACAATACACACACAAATGAAAGTACCTTTGTCCTAGCTTCATATTCCATTTTCTCTGCCTTTAGAGCTTGATGTTTTTCCCCGAGCTTAGTGTAAAACTAAAACATAGAAAATTTAAAAAAAAAAAAAAAGGAAAGAAAGAAAGAAAATGCCGGGCAGCAAATAAATGCCATAGATTATAAAACTATTATAAAAAGCTCCTCCACACTCAAGTGATTGATTTGGAAATACCTCTTTACGTTTCTCCAAGCGTTCAACACATCTAAATACAGGACCTACTGGGACAGTGGTCCTAAATTTGGCTGTCCGGACAGATGTTGCAGCACTATGCAAGGCTAAGGGCATACACAATTTAAAAGAGTAACAACAGATACCAATCAAACTGCATGTGAAAAGAAAAGAAAATGCTCAAATCTGGACAGCAACAAAGGATACGACGAAGCCACAGACCAATTATCATCCTCATCAAAATGCTTTCTGTTATCAGGATGCAGTGACTTCCTTGATACCTGAGGAGCATTTGCCTGGTACAAATGCAAAATTCTCAAGATAAGCAAGCTTTCCAAGTTTTCACTCCTAAATACTATAGCAACATGAGTTTTGTGAACCCTTCAAACCATGAATCCTAAATTTTTAGGGATTTACCAAAAACGAAATTCACATGGCACTTGATATATATATCCTCCATCCTTCATTCTCAATTTTCTGACTAAAATAACAATATTAATTTAAAATTATATTTAGTGTTAGGATATGTTATTTTGACAAGTATATTTAGTGTTAGGATATATGATGTGGTTAGATTTGGGTGGATTTGATATTATTAGATATGATTAAATTTGGGTGCATCTTATTTTCTAATTTGTGTATCTCTAGACTCTAATTATAAATACATCGCAAGATATATGGGAAGAATTAATTCTCTGCCACTCCCATTTTTCTCTATAATTTGGTATCAGTTCAAGATCCCACAAAGAAAACAAAAATGCTCACTCAGAAAACCCTAGCTGCCGTCCGTCGTCAGCATGGTCCATCAACACCTCCATCAGCACCGTCAATAACCAGTGATCATGACTCAAGAAGGCCCACCTTCATCGGAGGTCAAACGCACTCCCATGCGCTAGTAGGCTCCTCAGACCTAGATCCCACGCGCCCAACCCTTTCATATGCATGACAATGCGTGCCTTACCAATGGTAGTCTAGCAACTTTTGGCAAAGGTGCCCTGATGTTGGTCGACCTTTTCCCACTCTTGTTCAATGGTTTTTAAATTGTTGTGCCAATTGTCCGTGATTGATGCCTCTTTCGTCCATGAAAACCCTAGTTTGTGACACTTTGCTTCATTGATCATGATTTGGTATTACTCTTTCTTGTTTGGCTGTTTTGTTGACTAATTGGAGGGTGATCTAATCTTGTTTGTTTCTGTTCATCTGATTTAGTGATTGATTGGAGGATGTGCATTATTTCTGCACTGAAATTTGGATTTTGCTTGATAATTTGTTACTTCCACTGATTTGGGTGCTTCCACATTGATTCTTTATTATGTTAAAGCTGAAAACTTAGTATTGTATGTTCAAATAGCACCACAATTGGTCATTTTGAAAGCCAGCGATGTTCCTCGTTCCATCACACCAAATCACACCTAAGAAGCTAAATGTGGTCAAGCCTTTCCTTTGATGGAAGGATAAACTCAAATACATAAATCCTAAAACTTCTCTTGTCTAGTAGGTCCCCTTTTCTATTCTTTACCCTAATCATCTTCCCCTTCCTCCTGTCCCCTTGTATCTTTAATTGTGTTGTCTTTGTACATACTCTTAACCCTGGTCAAGAGAACTTTTCACCTCGTCGTCATAAGTGCATCCTCCTCGAATACTCGCACTTAGAAGGCTTATCAGTGTTATCAATCTTCCTCCCATCATTACTTTGTAAATGCTGATTCAACTTTTTCGAGTCCACTTCATTCTTCTCACCCTGTGGTGATACTCTGCACTTTGATCTAATTACTAATCATGAGCTTATTACTAATCATGAGGAGGCATCTTCTCCTACCTTTTCAGCTTCTCTCTCATCAGTCTATATGCCTTTGTTCTAGTATGTATGTAGACCTCTTGACACTTCTAGGTCTCCCAACACATTTGGGCCCTCTACTACCTCTAGCCCCCTAGACACTTCTAAGTCTTATGCTACCCCACCAAGGGTTTAATAGCGTGATCGTGATAGACAAGCTATCCTTAGCTTACTGACTGATCCTCCCTCTTCATTTGACATTCCAATGACATCTGTCTCATCTAATTCTACCCCTTACAAAAAGTTGAGCATACTTGTACTCTTCATACTATTACTAATTTTGTCTCTTATTCATACAAAGAAATGAGTGCTCTATATCCGAATCAGATGTAGGAACCCACTCCTCTTCTCTTTCTTTTCAGAGCCAAATATGCTTTTTTAGACTAGTTTTGTAGGTACCCGTCCTACTAATACACCTATGGATTGCTCACTTGGATGATACTTCCGAAGATCTCCTTCTTAATGCGAGCTAGTTATTGTCAATTTGTAGGGAAGCTCATCTGTCTTACTATCGCTCGTCCAGACATTACTCTTGTTGTGGGTGTGGTCAATCAATTTATGTATGACCCACGGCTTCCACATTTGAGGCTGCTGGCTGAATTCTATGATATTTGAAATAATCTCTTGGTCTTGTTATTCTTTATCGTCCTTTCTCTTTGTAAGTCATTGGTTATAGTGATAATGACCGGACTAGGAGTTGTACTGATCATTATTCTACCTCTAGTTATTGCACCTTTGTTGGGGGTAATTTGGTGACCTAGCATAGCAAAAAACAACAAGTGGTTGCTCAATCTAATGCAAGTATTGAGTATCATGCTATGGCTTATACTGCGTGATAATTGCTTTAAGTTCAATTTCTTCTTTATGACTTTAGTACGGATGTTCCAATTCCTATGTATGTGCATCGTGACAATTAGGTCGTTAATTTTATTGCAAACAATCCTGTGTTCCATGAGTGTACCAAGCATATTGAGGTTAATTGCACTTCATTCGCAATCAGTTGCCTCACAAGGAATTGTCCACTGCCTTTATTCGATTGTCTTCTTAGTTGGTTGATCTTTTTACTAAGCCATCATCTTCTCCTTCTTTTTAGAGTCTATCTTCTAAATTAAGCATTTATGATTTGTATGCTCCAGTTTGAGGGTGCACATTAAGATATATGATGTGGTTATATTTGGGTGGATTTGAAATGATTATATATGATTAGATTTGGGTGCATCTTATTTCCTAATTTCATGTATCTCTAATTATACATACATTATGAGAGAGGTAGGGAAAATTAATTCTCTTAAACAAATTTTTTTATTCAACTTTTAGTATTTTATTTCAGAAAGTTTTTGAAACAATCAATCTTTCTTGGAAATTAACAATACTTAATTGATGACTTCCAAAAAAAAAAAAAAAAATTGCAGAGGTTTCTACTTTTAAATTTACGTGACTTTTTAAATTCCTCCTAGAAATTTTTAATATTCTCTTTACCAAGAAGTTTTTGAAGCTCACAACCTTTCTTTGAAAGTTAAAAGATACATTTATGAAAGAGTGAAACACATACCCAATCACAAATTTTAAAGAAAATGTGAGGTGTACAAACATTATGTACAAAAAAATCTAACAAACTCATGCTTCAATCTTGTCATTGGTATCACAACAATTTGCATTGATGTTTGTTAAAATTTTACTCTATCAGTAAACTATCCAGTCGGTTTGTAAAGAAAGTTTGCACATTTTGTTTGTGAACGTAGCATTACTTAAATTTTAATTATCTTAAGTTTTAAGCTTCCAATTGTATGACATTAATTAAAGCAAGCTTCTGAACTTCCAAATATTTAAGTTTCAAAAATAAATCCCGACTAAAGAAGAAAAGTCAAGTGCCACTATTAAAATTCTTCACTCATTTCCATTACCCAATATTAATCCTCTCAATATTAGAAGTATCCAAAAACATAATTTATTTATAGAACTATTCAATAATTTATTTTTATATAATTATAATTTATAGATTAAAATTTATGAACCCGGTGTCACTGCTAATTATATCATACAATGGTGTCACTCATTTTCTTTCCAAATTCCCAAAGCAGTTTTGTTGCACAAATTGCCCGCTCTGCTTCTGAGAATTTCAAACCAAAAGCTCCATAAAGAGTTCTCAAGGAAATGACGGGAAAGAATAATTTTACTGAAGCTGAAAAGAAAAGCATGATGATTACTACGAAAGACTCAAAGCGTAAAAGCTGTCATATTTATTTTCCTTCAGGAAGACATTTTATTGAATATTGTAGAAGTTTCGATCCTCATCTAATCCATCAAATTAACAAACAAATCAACTCCATCCCAGGATCAAAATTTCATTTTGATAGCTAGTTTAACATAATACAAAAAATGAAACTGTTCACCAATGTTTAAAAAATGCCTCTAAAACTTTTCAAATGCCCCACAAAAATATAAAAATGCATAGAAATGATTCGAAACATAAATTGATATTGATCTAGTATATGAACACACAATAGTAAATTAATTATACAACTTACTATTCCAATATATTATTTTGTATTCAGTGTGAATTATTATGTTTCAATGAAAGCATTAGAATTATTATTCCACAAATATTTCATTTGGTCTATTCTTAAATAGAAATGTTTCAACCATTTTAATGGAAAAGAAACAATATTTTACTTCTTGACTTCATGTCTATTCACATGTTTCATGTCAATTCCAACCAAAGAATTAACAAACCAGAACTAGCAATGAACATAAACATAAGAGAAAATAACCATCAAACTTATAGAATTTTGTATGTTGGGTCTGACACAAATTGACTTTCTTTGACCTTAAACCAACATATAGGCCATTCTTGGATCAAGGATTGCCAAGAGAAAAGGAAAGGAATAGGAATTCAAAATCACTTCTCAAGATTGATTTGTGATGGAAAATGGAAGGGAAAACACTTGGGTTTTAAAAATTAAAATAATTAAATTAGAAAACTAATTAACTGATGAACATCATTTATTTTGTTATTTTTTTGATCTATTCAAATAAGAAAATGAATTTGAGATTTCTTGTTTACCTCCCCTTTTCCTTTTACTTCTCCCTACTCTTTTCTTTTCCCTCACTAACTCCTCACTCCAACCACACTGTAAATGACTAGCTTCACCAAGTTGATGATTGTATTTGTATGAGAACCCACTGGTTCAAAACTTTCCATTTATATTTTACTAAGGAAAGAGACAATACCATCAAATCAATTAGCAAGTTTAAGTGATTGACTTACATGTGATTGTTTTGCAGTTTTGAGGGAATGGAAATCATTAGCATTGGTTGAACAATTCCCACCAACAACAGTTTCAGCCCCAACAGGATGAGTTTCAGTTGAAACCTTCTTCTCAATTGCAAGAGTAGGGGGATGCAAATCAGTGGCCTTTGTTGGATCATTTCCCTTTACGGGGGAGCTCAACTTCTTGTCACTTGATTTCTGAGCTTCATAATTTAAGGTTTTTCCCTCGGGCAAACCAGCATCACAATTAGTACTTTTAACACCTAAGACATCTTGCTTCACATGACATTCTTCCACAAGTGTGTCTGCTGTAAGATGACCCTCTGTCTCATCATCCTTTGCTTTACCACTTAGCCCCGAAAGTTTGGGAGAAATGCGCATCCTATCATTAGAAATGCCGTTTGAATTCACTTTGCCAGCATTTGGCTTCCTGTCAATGCGTATACCTGTGGCATCTCTTCCCATGGCCCTGCTCAAAATAAGGCTCCATAAATGAAAGTTGTTCCATGTTCAAACAACCAACCCTTAACAACACATCTTCAGTTTTTTTTTATCAAAACTCCAGAATCCAATTGGAATTAACTAATAAGTTAAAAAATAAAAAATAAAAAATCTAATTTAGATGCCAATAAACATAAAAATTACTATTTCTTGCTTTAGTAGGTTCTATTAGCACTGCTATTCTTTGTTTTTTTTTTTCACTTCAATACCAAGTTATAAAGGGGCCCACTGCATGGTAAAAGCTTGGAGTCAGAAGCAAGAGAATGCAGGTTTGTATGTAATGCCAGCCGATTCAGAAACAAATTGTCAAGAGCTCGATATACACATTGAACCCTACCCCATCCAGATTCCCAAAGGAAGCATTAGTAAATTGCTTAATGAAAGGAAAACCTCTCACTTAAAATGAGATAACAAGATGCTCGAAAATCAAAACAGAAGAACTTCATTAATTTGGCAAAAGCTGTCCTAGTCCCAACCACAGAGGTTCAAGCATACACGTCTACAATAGATCATGGTGAAAATACCGATACTTATTATATAGTTTTATAGGTAACTCTTCTAAAATTCCCTGTCAATAGACACAATGGGTAAACAAGGTGCACAATTTTACTACAACTCCCATCCACCCACCCAACAAATAAATAAATAAAAACAAAACAAAATAAAATAAAAACATATAATTGAAACCCACATTGTCCATTCAATAGTGATCATAATTTACCAGCTAGCCAAGACAAAATTAACAATTAGAAAACCTCTTTGTATAGCTAGTAAACATGCACCATACCTTCTCCACTCAGTCACACATTTGGTTCCAAGATCCTAACCCTGCTAGAAGTGGAAAAACCAAAGGAATACCTCCGAAGACAGTGTCAAGGGAAATATGTTTCCGATTGCAATTCCAATGATGGAAGACAGTGTCAAGAGAAATATGGCTTCACCGGGGCTATTTAGAGAGACTTTGGTTAATAAACCTCATACATAGTGCAAGGATCTGCTTTAAATAAAGGTCTAGGAAAGAGATTTTTTTTTTTTTTGGGCCCACGGGTAGTTGCACTCGTGTGATAGCACCCAGGAAAAGAGCATTTGCCCTTGTGCTAGGGCATACTTCAATGGGTCTACATTTATTTTTTCTGTAATACCAAAAGCGATGGAAACATTTAATAGCAATCCTCCACACAAATGTAAAAACAGATCCAAAGAGAGATACAAAAGATGTCAATAAACAATAGAGTTGCATCATTTTACATCCTCATACACAAAATCGGCAGTAAAATTTACTAAAATTAGAAATATTTTAGTAAACAGTTGCTCACTTATACATGAATTCATTGAAGTAGATGGATCAATTAAAACCAGCACTCATTAAAACTGAAATGATGATGCAGCAAAATCAAGAGGACACCAACTGGTTGAATAAACTGGCCAACAGTATAAATGTAAAAGAGAGAAGAAAGAAGAAGAAAAATAACCATTAAAATAGTTGGAAATCATTCTTAAACCCCTTATCTTTAAAGCTCACATTAAGTATCCAAAAAAACCAATCCAAAAAATATTTATAGAAAAATGAACGTAAAGAGAAAGAGAGATGAGAAAGGGAGCCCCACATCCATTTGACCAGAAAACAAAAAAAAAAAATGGAAAATATATCAAAATTTCAAAGGGGGAAGGGGGGACGGATAATACCCACAAAGCAGATAGAGGAAGAGAAGGTTCGGAGAGAGAAACAAAATCAAGCAGAAATGCGAACCAGAAGAAGCAGAAAAGTACAAAGCAGATAGAGGAAGAGAAGGTTCAGAGGGAAACAAAATCAAGCAGAAATGCGAATCAGAAGAAGCAGAAAACTACAGATCAAAGCGCACTGATTTTGTTATCAAATGGTACCTTACAAATTCAGATCAACAACATAAACAAAACAGCGAGCAGAACTCAAAATTTGACCAAAGATCGCTTACCCTTTGCAGCTTCGATCTGACAAGATTTTAGTCTTCCTCTTTGAAATTGAGCGACGCTACTGCAGTGCACCGTCAACAGCGCCTGCTTCTCTCTCCTCTCCCTCTCTCTCCCTCTCAAGTCATGTTTGGCACGGTAACAATAACTTTTTGCCTTTTTTACTTTGAAAAAATGCCCAGTCGAGCGAACATTTTTTTAACAAAATATTAGATTTTTTTAATAAAATAAATAAATAATTTATAAGAAAATAAAATTTTAAACCAGAAGTTCTAAAGCTTAGGCTCCGAAGCAAACTTTTCAATTTTTGATTGTTTAATTTTTTTAATTATTTTATAATGATTAAATTTTTTAATTATATTTTAATTTTTTTAAATTATACTAAATAAAAATGTTAAATTAAAAAAAATTAACTACTTAAAATTTACCTTTTACTTCTTTCCAAACTAAGATTTAAGATTTATAATGTATTTGAAATTATATAAAATTATATAGAACTGTATAAAATTATAAAAATTAATGTATCGTACTTGTACACAAATAAAAATTTAAATCATACAGTCTTGTAATTCATATTTATAAAAATTTATAATATTTTATATTATTTTATTTTATTTTATTTTACACCAAACGGTACTTAATTTGACAATATTAATTAAAAGGTAATTTTTATCTACTTAGTTTTTTAATTTTTTTTTTAAATACTTAAAGTTATCCTCTTATCTTTTAAATTTCTTTTAAATTACAAAGGATAAAAATATTAAATTAATAAATTAATTAATTAATTAATTTTTTCTCTTTCTAAACAAACCAAAAAAATAAATAAATTAACTTCTCAATAACTAACTAAAAAAAATAAATTTTTTTCCCCAAGCTAAAACCTAATTTAATAATTTAGGAACTTCTATCATTGCACTCCAATTGTGCATACACCTAAAGTATAATAATGAAAATCCATATATTTTAAATTTTGAATTTAGAAATTTATTTTTTAATTTTTTTCCTAATAAATATTACTCTTTTCTTTTTTCAAATCAGTTGACCCGCATTGCAATTATATTATTCAAATAATAATATTAATAGAAAAATCATTATTTAATTTTTCTCTATTTTGAAGAGACTTGATTTATGCTATTATGTCTATTAACTACTAAATTTTTTGAAATTCTACCAAATTCTTATTTTTAAAAATACTCTAAAAATCAAATAAAATTTTATTTCTAATACGATCGAGTAATTAGAAATTATAGATAATTTAAGATATAGGTTAATTGCTTATAACTTAAATTTTATTTTACTTTCTCTTATTTTCTCACCAAATTTTGGATCTCATTACATATTTGTAATTTCTTCTTTCAATCAATTCTTTTAACATACACGAGCAAGTACTTTTCTATTTAAAGTTAATTTTATCACATTATAAATAGGTAAACTAAATATTTGGTGAGACATGTAGGTTTCACTTATTTTGTTGTAATTGTTTTTTGAAAAATATATTTATTTATGTTTTTATAAAATATTTTTCTAAAATATAATAAATAAAATTATTTTTTTAAATATTTTATATTAAAATAGACGGAACTATAATGGTTGCGTTTGGTTAACAAAAAAATAAAATAAAATCTTACAAATCTCTATATATCTCTACAAACACGAATTACTAGACTATAAAATATTATCTTTTTATTCACAACATAAAAAACGAGACACTAACTTTTAAATTTTATACAATTTTATATTCACTACACAAAATCCGAGACATTAACTTTTTATTTTATACAACTCCAAACACACCCACTATTTAGTTTAGTACATGTTCTTTGTTTCTTACTCCATTGTGTTACATTAGTCACTTGGTTAAAGCTTGAGATTTCTTAAGAAAGGTCTCAAGTTCGACTATAGGCATTTCCTTGGAATTTGCCCCCACAGGCTAGCACAATTGGTGAAAGGAATAAGTGAAATGGCTTGCTAGTGAACTGCTCGGATTGATTTGGAGAAAATACACAACGTCTTTATTAGTTGAAATTCAATAGCCTGTGGGTGTGCTTATGATTGACCTAGGATCAATGCGTGAGGCACGCGCTAGCACCCGAGGGAGTTTGATATCTCAACAAAGCCCATTGTGTTACATCAGTCACTTTGCTAGAGCTTAGGATTTTCTAAGAAAAGTCTCAAGTTTAACTCCAAAGAGAGGCATTTCTTGCAATTTGTCCCCACAGGCTAACACAATTGATGAAAGGGATAGGCGAAAGGGCTTGCTAGTGGACTACCTGATTCAGAGGAAATACACGATGTCTTGATTAGTTGAAATTCAATAGCCAAAAGGGTGTGCTCGTGTTTAACCTAGGATTGATGTGTGAAGGCACACGCTAGCACCTAAGACAGTTTGATATCCCCGGAAAGCTCGTTGTCCTACGTCAATCACTTGGCCAGATGTGGGATTTCCTAAGAAAGGTCTTGAGTTCGACTCCAAGGGAAGGCATTTCCTTAGAATTTGCCCCTGCGAGCTAGCACAATTAGCGAAAGGGATAGGCGAAAGGGTTTGCTAGTGGACTACTTGGGTTGATTTGGAAGACATACACAACGTCTTGATTAGCTAAAATTGAATAGCCAGATCGGTGTGCTCTTGATTGACCTAGGGTCAGTGTGTGGGGGCACGCGCTAGCACTCAAGGGAGTTTGATATCCACACAAAGCCTGTTGTGCTTAGTTAGTCATCTAACCAGAGCTTGGGATTTTCTAAAAAATGTCTCAAGTTTGACTCTAAGGAAAGGCATTTCCTTAGAATTTGCCCCCAGATGCTAGCACAATTGGTGAAAGGGATAGATGAAAAGACTTGCTGGTGAACTACTCGAGTCTAGTCAGAGAAAATACACAATGTCTTGATTAGCTGAAATTGAATAGCCAGATGAATGTGCTTGTGATTGACCAAGGATCAGGGTTTAAACTATCGGCCGAGAAACCGAGATATCAATCGTCTCAGCTTAGTTTCGCTGGTGATCGTGCTGAGATTTTTGTCCGAATCAACTATTATTGTCGAAGTAGTCAAACTCAGTCGGTATCGGCCGAGATATCGCTGATACTTCAAGATTTGGAGAAATCATGGCGATATCTCGACGATGTTGATGATATTGAAGTAGAGGGAGAGAGAGGAACCGGAAAAGGGAAGCACCGAAGAAAGCCCTTAAATTGCATGTACTGAGCTTTAGAGATACTAAGAGACCGAGACCCACCAGTGTTCTCACAGTCACCGCTCGTCGGTGTTGTCCTGCCATCCCTTCCTTACCGGTCCCCAAGGCTCTCTACTTTCCCTATTCGTTTTTCTTTAATTTTTTATTTCACTTAGCTAAGCCTTTTCAGTTTCCATTCTTTAGATAGGCACCCCTTTTCAATTTTTGGTATAATGGGAGTGCATAATGCAAGATCCCTTTATTTTTTGATATTATTTTTAACATAATTCCTTTGATGCCTTAGTTACCTAAAAAAGAAAAAAATTATTTAAAATTTATTTTGTGTAATAAATACATATTAATAAGATTATTATTTTAAAAATGATAGGTTTATAATTATTCATATAGTTCTTGTAATAAATTATATTATTGTATAATAAAATTATTAATTTAAAAATTATTGTTAATTGTGAGAAATTAAAAACTAAATGTGCTTATATATATATGTATCTCAGTAAAAATAAAACTTAATTGGTATATTTTTCTTTCTACTTCTTGTTTGTTTCTTCTTGATTATATTTTCCTTTCAATTAATTAGTTTTGATGGGATACTTGAAATAGGAAAAGAAAATGAGGAAAATGTTGAAAAGTAATAAAAAAAATATTACACTATTATTAAATAGTTAATTAAAAAAAGTACACTCTTATTCAATAATTTTATAATTATTTTTTTTATGAAACAAATTACGAAAATATAAATTTCTAATATTCATTATTAAATACAATTTAATATTATTTTATAAATCAAATTATCAAATTATAGTAATTATTGTGAGCACCTACACTATTATTCAATAATTTTGTAATTATTTTTTATGAAACAAATTATGAAAATATAAATTTATAATATTCATTATTAAATAAATGTATTAATAACGGAGTAAGATACAAAATTAATTCGTATGCATGTTATATGTAGTTTATCTAAGATTTAATAAAATAGTTATTATATATTTGATTATGTTTTACATTAATTTCATTATTTAAAATTATTTTATTAATTTTTTGAATTTTCTAAGTTAAAAAAAATCGCTAAAAGTTGTGTATTGCCCGATATCACGCTGCAACGTTGCGACTGCATCGAAATTCCTTGGGTTGATGCAACAACCACGACCACGACCACGACTACGACTTTGAACCATGCCTACGATCAGTGTGTGGGGGACACTTGCTGGCACTCGAGATAGTTTGATATCCCCACAAAGTCCGTTGTGCTACATCAATCACTTGGCCAGAGCTTGGGATTTTCTAGAAAAGATCTCAAGTTTGACTCCACAGAGAGGCATTTCCTTAGAATTTGCTCCAGCAGGCCAGCACAATTGGTGAAAGAGATAGGTGAAAGAATTTGCTAATTTGGAAAAAATACACAATGCCTTGATTAGCTGAAATTGAATAGTCAGATAAGTGTGCTCGTGATTGACCTAGGATGAGTTTGTGTGGGCATGCGCTGGCACCCGAGGAAGTTTGATATCCCCACAAAGTCCATCGTGCTACATCGGTCACTTGGCAAAAACTTGGGATTTCCAAAAAAATGTCTCAAGTTCGCCTCCAAGGGAAGGCGTTTCCTTGAAATTTGCCCCTACAAGCTAGCACAATTAGTGAAAGGGACTTGTTGGTGGACTACACAGGTTGATTCGAACGAAATACATAATGTCTTGATTGGCTGAAATTGAAAAGCTAGATGGGTATGCTCTTGATTGACCTAGGGTTGATGTGTTGGGGCACACACCGATACCCGATGGAGTTCGATATCCCCACAAAACCCGAAGGACCTATAGGAGATTTTCTCCCCCCTTCCCCCCCCCCCCAAAAAAAAAAAAAAAAGCCCAATTGCTTTATAGAATGGCTAGGTCTAGTTATGAAATTGTGTTTTTTTTTTAGGTGGGGGGGGGGGCCGGCAGAAGGGGGTTTGAACCCATGTCATTTAATTATGAGCTAAGGGGAGGCTAAATAATTTTTTAAGCCTTCAAGGGTTGTTGTTGTAAACCCAAAAGTTGTGTGGTCTAAAGTCAATGCACGAGAGTCTGGTGTTGCAGTCCACCACAGCATTCAAGGCAAATTTCAGGAGTTTGTGTGCTGATCAAGACCAAAGGCTATTGCCAAAGCTCACAAAGACCCAAGGTAGGAATGATTGCTTGCTAACTCATGAAGACAACCCCTTTAGAAGAATTTTAGCAAAGAGCTCATATTCTTCTACTCCTTTTTCTATTTCTTCAAGCCAATTCGACCATGCTGAGAGGAAAGCTATTTCATATGGGATGATTGGGGTTGGGAGTGGACTTGATTTGGTGATTTAAGGGGGTAGGAGGGATGGTTTGTTGCCGGTTAAGGGGGGGACAAGAGGTGAGGGTGGAGAGAGTGATATTGGTTTCAAAGGACCTCTTGACAAGGTTGTGATGGGGGGTTTTGAGGAATATGGATTGAGGGAAATGTAAATATTGTCCACTAGCGTGTTTAAGTCCAAACTTAAAAGAGACTAACCCGTCAGTTAGTTTTGTCTCAAAGTAACACTTTAGTTCTTGACTAGTGATTTGCTAGACCCTGCAATCCCATGGAATATGTTTTAGACATGAAAATAAAGAGAAGACAAATTTTCCTAACAACGAAATCTTCCTATGGTATGACCAAAAGTTGAAGAAGTTTCAAGCATATAGAATTCCCTTTGAATAATGTTCAAAAAGGAAGGACGATTGCTAAGACTGAAAAGAAGTTGTTAGAGAGTGAAATGGTGTCAGGATGAGACTTACATTTTTGGGACATTGCTATTCATAGAGAGCTAAATGATTGATTTAGGGGACTTGATAGATGTTTTTGGATTTTTTATGCTACTCCATAGTTAAGTGATCTTAAGGACGTCTTGGGATGAAAGATACCACATTCAAGAAGTTTTGAGACATCCTTCCACAAAGCCTTGGAGGGTCATTAGCCAGTTTTCTTTATGTAAAGAGGATATTTGGATGCCCAAGGTGCCCTCTTTATAGCTGTAAAGCCTCTGTAGGCAACAAAGGTGCCAATAGTTAGAAAAAGCTAGACCACACCACCTATGGGTTTGGATTTACAAATAGTATATATCATTTAAAAATAATAAAAAAAGAACATTACAGCCTTTTAGAAAGAGAAACATGGTACTAATAAGAATAAAATTGTGGTGACAAAATTGTTTTAATACCCACCATGGGCATTTAGGATAGCGTTGCCACTAGCATAGCCTTTAGACTTGCAAGCAACATGAACAACATTCATACTAGCTAGTATCTTTCCTAATTTTTTAAAATGTTAAAACATCTATTTAATTATCCTTATTCAGTTGCATCTTACTTATGGCAAAGGGGGTTGCCAGAAACAAAGTATAAAAGTCTATGGTCAAGGCTAACACTTCTATTTTTTAACATGCTAAAACATTTATTACCCTTATTCAGTTAAGTCACCAATCTCTCAAAAGCATAAACTATTAGAAAATAAACTCAACAATGTATATTAAGCTAACTTATTGCTCCCCCTCAGAAGCAACCATGTCTCGTATGTTGACTACAAAGACAAAACAAATCAAATTAAATCAGACCAAAAAAGCGTACCGACCAAAATATTACACAATGCACAAGAATATTAAATGGGAACAACCACGATAACAAGACTTAAATCCAAGGCCGTATAGAACCAAAACTTTAAATCATATCAAATCACCAATTGTTTAAAAAACTTAAGTTGATAGAAAATGGGTATATCAATATATATCAAGCTAACTTAACAAAATACATCTTATTTATGACAAAGGAGGTTCCTAGCTATTTTCAAAAAAACGAAGTCCACGCATACAAAGCAGAAAAATCAACAGCCAAGATTAACACCTTTATTTTATAACATGTTAAAACATTTATGTAACTACCCTTATTCAGCTATATCTTACATATTGCAAAGGATGTTCGTAACTATTTTTCAAAAAGAGAGTCCAAGTAGCTCACTCCAAAATCAAGGGAAAGGTCAATGTAATTTGCCCAACTTAGAGCATAAGTATTGCTAAAACATTGTTTAATTGACAATTTTTAAATCGTCCACATGGACTTGGAAGGTACTAAGACAATCTAATCCTATCATAACCACACAAAATAGGAATATCTAACGCAATCCATGTGGGGCTCATGAAAAATAAAATCAACAATAATATGAACTTCAAAAATTGGCTTAAACTTGTAGAGGGACCTATTGGAATTTTTTCCCAATCAAATTTTTTGCATTGGTAGTCCTATTTCATAGTCATTTAAGCTAGGTCAAATGAGAGGTATTCTGGTAATTGTAGGAATTGCCCACAGGTCATCACAAGAGACAAATTATGTAACTTGATTTCTAAAACAGGTATTATGTGTAGTTTCGTTTCTTTTTCATTTTTTATAATTTTGTGCACATTCAACTTTTGAAATCCCCCATTCAACTTTTGAAATCCCCCAAGACAGATATGATTCACACTTACCTTGATTCCCATTTATCTTGCCTTAACAAACCCTTCAAACAAACCCAGTTCATTCATTATTAGTAATACAATTATTGCAAGGAAAGTCAAATCCAATAGAAGGTACTGTTCATAGAACCGAGAACCACCCCTAAAATCTTGCCCTTTCATTCTAAAACTTACTATTTTGTTAAGCCTGTTGAAACTATAAAAGGACATATTTTACTAATCTTTAAGCCACTATAGCTTATAACCCGTTAAAATAAGTCTCTCCAATCTATTTTTCCACTGTCGATAAATTTGGGCTCACTTCTAGTAGGACGGTGTTACCCACATTCATCCCACATCAACATAGCTTAGAAGATAAGTTGAAAATAGAGAAGTATTTTAGACATATATATATAAGAAGAAGAAGAATTTTTATACAATATGAACATATGCTAGTTAGAAAAAATATATGAATCTCTTTCGATAAGTAGAAAATTTAGATGAATCTTATGCAGCAAATTCACAAAGCACTCCAGCAACTGTACCACATCCTGACATGCAGGTATGATAAGCATGGTAGCATCACAGAATGGCATCAGAGTTACATTTACACGTGTCTAGATAGGTTCATATTAAAAATAATTAAAAAAATCACAGATAATTGGATTCCTCCTCTCTCCCCAACAAAAATGATATAATAATATACACTAGAAAGGTATAAAAAAAGCCAGTTACATGATGAAACACAAATGCACAACTATCCAAGGTATATTGATTAAGTGCATGGATGACTCCTAGATGAAGAGTGGCTGCATACCTGCAAATAACAGATGTCAAGCATCTAAACACAAAGCTCCCCTTTCCTCCAACCTGCAGCAACATCAAAACTAGTTACATCAATGAATGAGAAGAAATAAATGAATGCAATGTAAGGCAGTAGCATAACTGATTATACTCTACCAGGCAATACTTAATGGGAGTAGCATACAGATTTTGAGTTCATCTAGCCACAAACTCAGCCAAGTCCTTAATGCCAAAACTGTATCCGTCTTTCAACCTACCATATTGCAATGTTGACATGATATGGGTTCATCTAGGCAGTGAATCAACTGAGCACCTAATGCTGAAACTGCACCTTCATGGCCTTTAATATACCACGGTGCAAAACTGACATGGTATGGGAATCTGGTTGAATCCCTTTATATGACATCTCATTAACAAGGGTTACAGCCCTATTTACATGCCCCTGACTACAATAGCCACATAGGAGAGCTGTGTATGTCACAGTATCAGGTTCTACACCTTTATCAATCATTTCATTAAAAAGAGCAATAGCATCTGGAAGGTTGTCTAATTTACAGTGATTGGCAATCAATACAGTATAACATACAACATCAGGTTTTATTTCCATCTCTTTCATTTCACTCCAAAGAGTGGAAATATTCTTCAGCTCTCTGTTGTTACCCCCTGCATTTGGAAGCAAAGAAGACTTCTTCATTTTTATTTTAGAATGCCCATCGAGCAAAACTGTATAGGTGATAACATCGGGTTCAATACCCCTCTCCTTCATATCCTTGAAAAGATCACAGGCTTCTTGCAAGCACTTCACCCTGCAATAACCATTTATCATCATTGTGTAGATAATGACATCAGGAGTTAACCCTGTCCTAACCATTGTGTTGAACACCCACCGTGCCTTTCTCATATCTCCAGTGCTACAGAAGGCAGCTATAACTTTACTGTACATTATGTTACAAGCACCACCATCTAAAGCCAAAATTGTCTCAAATAGAGCAAGTACCCTCTCATTTTGACCTTCCTTACAGAGGATACTAAGAAGTTTTAAGCATGAATTCCTTTTCACCAAAATTCCTTGCTTCGACAGCATAATGAAAAGCTCATAAGCTTCTCTAGTATTGCCTGATTCACAATACCCATTAACCATGGCAGCATAATTATCCAGACACTTGTCTTCCAAACTATTGAAAAACACTTCAGCTTCCTTTACGTTCCCTCCTATGCATAAGCCTTCAATGATCATGTTATGCGTTACAGTGCTGGCTTTCAAACCTTGTCCCTCCATATAATGCAAAAGGTTTAATGCCTCCTGTACAAGACCATTTCTAGAAAACCCACCAGCTAGTACATTATAGGTAACTATGTCGGGTTTAAACCCTTTTTCCTTCATTTCCTCAAGCAGATTCAATGCATCAATAAGTTTTCCCTGGAGACAGTAGCCACCAATTAAAGTTGTGTAGTGCACAACATCCAGAGCCATCTTCTTATCCTTCATCTCATCAAGCAACCTCAGTGCATCTTCTAAGTTCCCCAGTTGGCAGAAAGCATCCATTACAATATTATATGATACCTCATCAAGGAATATACCTGAATTCTTGAAGTGGTTGAACTGATCTACAACCTCAGAGGCCATGCCCATTTGACACAAGCACTGAAGGATGCAGCTAAGAATCACACAATTGGTCTTGATACCTTTCGATGACATTTCATCATGAACAGCCAAAGCTTTTGGGATGTTCCCAATCTTACAGTAACCTTGAATTAACGAACCATAACAGTATGCATCGGGAACCAATCCTTGTTTGTCCATATCTAGGAAGACACACTCCGCTTCATTTAACTTCATCTCATTAACAAACCCACGAATCACAGCAGTATAAGCAAACACATTAACTGGAATATTTTCCTCTCTCCATGCTTGGAGAATTTGATACCCCACGTCTGACCTCCCATGCGAGCAAAGCCCAACAATATAGGTTGTATAAGTGAAGGCATTTGGGGTCACTCCAGCTTCCTCCATCTCTTGAAAAATGTCAACAGCCTGTTCCAAATTACCTTTCCTACAAAGTGCCTTGACAACAATTCCATAGGTGTACACATTTGGGCTCAAACCAAGCCTCTTGAATTGTTGAAAAACAGCGACAGACGTGTCAACTTTTCCACTCTCAATCAACTGATTCAAAAGAAAATTACATGAAAATATACGTGGCATAAAACCTCGCCTTTTTGTTTTAAACAGAGTATCAATGGCTTCGTCAAACCTACCCACACTAACATAAGCCTTCACCAATGCATCAAATGCCCTACACAATGAATTGGGAGCCGTGGCCTCAAGTCCATGCACTAGTGCTTCAAACAAATCTGTAATTGTAAAACCCAAATCTTTATCTTCAGATTGGATAACCTCCAACAAGATAGAATCCAACCTCCTCTCCATACCCCAATAACACAGTATCCTTATAATGGCCAGGTAACTGCAAGCATTGAGACCAAAACCTTGTTCTTTGAGCTGGCGGAAGAATGAGAATGCAAGACATGGTTCTTGTCTCAAACTGGACAAAATTTCAATAACCCTGCACGAATCTAATTCGACAAAATGCTTTGCTACGGCAGTATTACGTTCATCATCAGCAGATGACTCCGACAAGTTAGGATTGAACTGGGCAACGGCTGAAATCGATTTGAATCGAACAAATTGAGTATGAGTATGAGAGTGAGAGTTGTTGATCAATATTCTACCACAAGAAACCAACCTTGTAGTGGTAGACGGAGGAGGCGGCCTCCCAAACATCTACAGTAATAAAAGAATCTTACAATAGAGGATGCAAAAAAATACGCCACCTAATCATCGATCAATAAAAACACTATACGCAATTATCAAGAAAGGGAAATAGATGCAGAGAGAACCAACCAACCAACCAATAATCGAAACCCTAGGGAGAGGAGAGGCTGCAGACAGCGGGCATACAACTTTTGCAGTTCAGTTCCGTATTGAACGGTGGATATTTAGGGCTTAAACGACTTTTTGCTGACTACGAAGAAAAAAAAAAGAAAAAAATCTCTACCGTTCGAAGTGTGTTTGCTCTTTCCGTTCTCCCGTTGACTTCCCGTATCTGAGTTTCACTCTTTAAACAGTAAGACCCGGCCACAAATATCACACCACAAAAATGAAAAGTGGCGGGGCGCCATGTTATTTAATTAAAATTTAACCATTTAAATATATTTATTTATTTTTATTATTTAATAATCAAATTTTGAATTATTCAAAAATTTAAATATATAAAAAAAAAATTAGTGATTAAGTTGGTGTGATACACGAATTTACCATATTATATATTTATTTTAATTTTTAATTAAACTTTCATAAAAATTACTTAAGAAATATGATTTTTATTAAATTATACACAAAAAATGATTAAATTATTAAATAAATATTTTAATTTATTAATAGATAAAATATATAATTAATTTATTTTTATCAATTAAAATATCACGTGATAGATAGATTATCATTATCACTTAATAATATTCATCTAGAATTAAATTTAGGTAAAAATTCATGAATGACTTGAAATAATATGTTAAATAATAATTAGATATGTAAAATAATAAAAATATAAAAATAAGTTTATTACATTATTTTTATTTTCCTTTTTATTTATGAAATTTATTATTTTTATTTTTATTTTATCACAATTATCAAAATTGAACGAGATAAGATGATAATAATATTTGAATTAATCTGTAATTCTAAATTTATATAATAAAATAAAATTTAATTATTATTAAATTAAAAAATATAAGAACCGGAGAATTTTCTGTAAATCTGAAGGTAGATGCTGCCAAAGAAGAATTTATTTTTTATTTTAATTGATAATACTCTATTTATATAAATATTTTTAAAAAATAACAAAATAACTATTGATATATTATACAATTCATAGAAATATTAAAATCAATTTATGAGAAACATTATGTTAAATTATAATTGTAACAAATGATAAAAATTTTGATTAAATAATCATATATTTCTGGATTTTATAATTTTTTTACGAAATTTTGCAATAGCCAGAATTTTATTTTTCCTTAAATAGTTTATTTACATGGAGTGATCATGGTGAAAATTCAAAAAATTTAGGACCTGAAAATTTTTGGAATAATAAAATTTATTAGAAGTATTTTCCGAATTTAATTCTATTCTATGTGGGATTTTAATGTGAAAGTTTTAAACTCTTTATCCAAATAATCCCTAACTTATTTACCCATTTGATTCAACCCAAATCTATTAACTTATGGATTAACCCATCATTCAACTCACTATCAACTTAGCTCAGTTTACCTTATCTCTCACCAGGTTGACTCACGAAAAAGTGGAAAGACAATCATTTTCTGCAACATTGTCTTCTTCCTCCAAATTTCAAATATTTTCTTTCGAATCATTTGGTTAAATAATGGAATGTAGCAAAATTCTTGGATTATGATACCTATTTGGCATCCTTGATCTAAATTTGAAAGCTTTCAAGCTTGGGAGGAGGACCTTGTCTTCCTCCACTGACACTTGCTCTTCACCTGCACGTCACCTATATAATGTTAATTTAATTAATTAAATTATTTCTAAGCATTCAAAGAGTTGTGAGGTTAGTGTGCTCTCTAAAAAATTTTAAATGCTGGCTGAAAAATTTTTTATGGTGCTCGAGGAGAGAAGAAAAGAAAGAAAAGCTTGAAACTTTCCAATTCAAATGGTTTTCGAAGTAAAATTTCTTCTCTTTCTTGGACTGGATTACCAAATTTTTCATTGAAGTAAGATGACAACATCTTAGAATGTGTTCCATGTCTTAAATTTGAACTAAAATGATCATGTGTAGAAATTTTGGAATAAAATGAGATTTAGAACACCAAAAGCATCGCTTGTTTGAACAGAAACCAAAATAGGGCTGTTTGGAAAACTATACTAGAAATTTTGGAATTTTGTGTTCTATCTAGATGCCCATTCGGCAAATGGCTAAAAGTGTCGTCTGCATGCTGTCTAAACCAGATGGTGCTAGGCAAATTATTTTTAGCACAACTTTGGACTGTTTTTGGCTTATATATGGCACTATGATAATGTCATGGCCATCATGCAACCTTAAAATAAATCTTTGAACTATTTTGTGTATTCTTAAATTAATTTTAGTATTCTAAAGTTATTAATATTTCTTGTAATGATTAAATACATTTTATCTAAACTTGGATTTGTTGAAATAAATTTCTAAGACCTAATTTAATAATGCAAATGGTTTGATGAAATGTCTAAGTGAACTATTAATTCAATATTACTCTAGTGAGCTTTCAAATGACATAGAATCATTGGTAATTGGATGTTAGGTATTATTTTGAGACACTAACATTTGTGATAGCTTGCTTGCATATTTAGTTACATTATCTATGGTTGAAATTTTTTATTAAAGTTAAGATGGCTAAGAAATCTAAGTGTTCGATAAAACGTCCAAATGAAATACAAGACTTGTTTTTCCCTCACTTGGTTTTCTTTAAGTGAACTTAATTAATCTTAATTGATTTTAAGCATTGTTTTGTCAATCTAACAAGTTATGTGACCATATTTATTATGAATCTATATTCCCATGACATAACTTAATTGAAATTTATAGACATCCTCGAGCCAAAAACCTATTCCAATATAATGTTGTGCTTGGTTATAAATAATGTGATAGTTGGAAATAATTCAAATTATTATTGTAATTAATATATTATCTTATCGAACTAAATTTTAACTTAAAATATATTAGTTTTGTAATCTTGCAAAAACTTAGTTGCTTAATTTATTCACTTTGTTACGCATAGTGGAATAAAATAAAACTCAAAAATTTTTTCAAGATTAGACATAAGCTTAAGAAATTATTTATTATTTTATATTCTATTAGACAATAAAAAAAAAAGAAAAAAATGGCAAAACTAAGACTAATTGGGTTTGACCTTGTAGTCAATAATTGGGTCGCCCTCCCATTGAGCTACCAGCCTCGGCTTGATTAAATATTTTATTAGAAATATTCTTATACTTATTAAAGTTAGTCTAACAAACTTTTTTTTTTTTTTTTGAAAGGTAAATGGGGAAGAAGAAAGCCTAGGATCAAACTCGGGTAATGAGCGGACGAAATACGACTCTTGCCACTTGAATTACTAGCCATGCTTGTTAGTCTGACAAACTTGTCAAATGAATTAGTATAATTAAACTCTAATCTTAAATTATTCTAGCTAATCAGTATTAACAAAATCGTGGAGGAAAATTAGGTAACACAATTTATGATGACTAGCTATAAAATAAGGATACCAAATGATTAATTGACCTTGCCTTATTTGGAAGAACATGCCCTTAATATGAAAAGAAATTAGATTGGTTATTTACCAGGTTTGAAGACTGTCATGCATATTATAAAAAAATTATCCAACAACTTTCTATATAAAGATATTGATTTTTAGAATTAGTATTTATATATATATATATTATGAAGTAGCATTCTACATAGTTTGTATTCTTCAATATATATAAAATTCCCTTGGTAACTAATTTGGGAACCAACACAAAATCTCTCTCATTTTTGTTATCATACCATAGCAAGAGGTTTGACCTCTGTTCTATTGATCCTAACACCTTCCTTATCAAGTCTTATCATGGCAAAACCAACACCAAAGACCCAGAGTAATAAGTCTAGTGAATCTTTCAACTCCTATTTTCTACATTATTGGGAAAGCCTAAAGTTTGTATTCATTTCACAGCCCTTAACTTGTAATAACCTAAGTTTTTTGCATTAATATGAATTGATGGTTTTTAACAAGCTTTAGACATGATAACATATTATTTTAAGCAATTATAGTCATGAGGGATGTTAGTTATTGAATTCTTGGAAATAATGGATCCAAAAACATGAAACTTGAAAACTTAGCATAAGGTTGTGCAGAGGGGCGCTCGAGTGGTGTGGAGGGGCACCTTGATCCAATATGTAAGTGCCCGCGTTGAGTAGGGGGCTCCTCGCCTGTGTGACTTTTGATAGATTTAATTGTTTAGCTACTGTTTAGTCGGGAGTCACTTCAAAATCAATTTTAGGCTAGAGTGGATGGTAGGGGGAGGTCTTAGGGTTGATGTAGCATGCTTGGGCACCAAGCCAAGCTTGTGTATATATGTATATGGGAGAGAAGAGAAAGAAAGTTTAGTTGTTGGAAGAGAAGAATCGACGAGAGAGAACTGGAATCGAAGGAGAAACTGATTCTTGTGAGTATCCCAAACCTCAACCTTATTCAAATTAGTTTTGTTAGAATGAAGTTAAACACTTATTGAATACTTTTATATGGTTTATTTGTTGTTTGGATCAAAAGGTGAGGAGATTAGTTTACTCGAAGTTGGAAGCTTGGACCTGGTGTTTACTGTCTTTGTGTTCAAAGTTTGAGGTAAGGATTTCTAGCATCCTAATAGCATGTATGAGGTGTGATAAATTAGGAAATATTGTCATAATAATTATTTAAGATTTTGGAAACATGAATGGGTGATTCAAGTGAGTGATATGTGTATATGTGTGTATGTATAGGTTTAGACCAAGATTTTGATCTTGAAAGAATGAGATAACTGGAACTTGTTTTGATTGATTCCTTAGGGTCCTAAACAACACCTAGAAACAAGGTTTTAAACTAAAAAATGGATTTGGCAAGTTTGGAAAACAAAAAGATGAGTTAGGGCTCGAACCAAAATAGAGCAACCTTTCTTGACACAAAAAGGTGTCCGAGGTCCTTACACGGGCACCCAAGGTACCTTTTTCGATCATAAATTGAGTGATGAGGGCACCCAGGTCCCTAAGGGGGTAGAAAACTAAAACTTAGGATTTTCTTGGTTAAGTTGTCATTTCATTGAACACATAAGATTGTAAACTTGCTAATCTACTCAAGAATGGTTTATAAGGGTTTGATTATAGAATGAATTTTTGAGGAAAAGCATGATAAAAGTAGCAAAAACTTGAAGGCTCCCATCGAGGGGAGCCCCTAAGACATAGAAGGGAGCCTCTGTGGCGCAAATGGGCGCCCCTATCCTGGATGTAGGCACCCGAGTCCCCTACAGGGGCACCCTGGGTGCTCCAAAATCCCAGTTTTAGGCATCTTACTCTTGATACATGTTTCTCATTATGTTGTAGTGAATTTGTAAATGTGAATTATGTGATGCTTGAGTTAAAAAGAGTGGAAATATGTTAAGGAAATGAGAAATTGTTATAATAATATGATAGCATGTTATTGTAAGGTTGTATTAAATTGAGATTGTTATATGAGTTATTATGATGATATTATTTATTATATGGTTGAATGAGATGACGGTGTTAATTGTTATTTGATTAAATGCGATGATAATGTTAATGCGATAATGATGTTAATTGTTACATGATTGAATGAGATGATGATATGAACATAATCACGTAAATGAGATTGATAAGTAATAAAGAGAAAATGTAAAAAATATTGAAACACGGGGATGATGTGTACATAAAAATAAAAAGGGTACAAAGATTAATCTAAGGTTGTGACCGCGTTTAAATAGTGCGTCTAAAAACAAACCCCCAAGTATAAGGGTGTGCGGTGTAGTTTTACCTAGTGGTTTCTAGGATCGTATCCACAGGGAATTCTAGAATTTAATTTCTAAGTTATCAAAGTCTATCTAGTTTCAATGTTGCAGAAAATAAATCTCTAAATTTTTGGTGTTTTTGAATGTTGTTTAACTATCCTAAACAAGAAGAATATTAAATAAATTTGTAATTAATTTAAAGTAAGAAAGAAATAATAATAACCTACGAGATCATCGGGGATTCAACGAACTGGAGGTTGTAATCAAGAGAACGTTGGAATTTGCTAAACCAATCTAGCAAGAGAATCGAGTGGGTAATTCTTATCCTTTTATAGTGCCAAGTCAAGGTAGGATACCCTCCCAACAGACTCAAAGCCATCACTCCCGACTAAACAGATTCCCCTTTTCACCTATATAAACCCTCTTCTTTTGGAGGGTCTGACATAAGAAAAGTTTTCATCACCATATCACCTTATTGTCTACTCTCTCTCTTGTTTTAGATTGTCCTGATTCTCATCTTTTCACTAGACTTCGATGACTCTGTCATTTCTCGATAATTAACATAATTTTTAGAAATGTTAGACACCTCTATCTGCCTATCCGCCCTTATACTTTTTAAATGTTACCTAGTAGTCAACAACTAAAAAACTAACATGTTTTCTTTCCAAACTTAGCTTTAGTATTGAATGAAACTATAAATAATTAAGTTAAAATATTATATACTATTAATATTAATAATATATAATATTATACACCTCCAAACTAGAGTTCAACCTATCATATATACACATCCATCCCTAATTTCAGGTATTAATCAAGGTGCATGTAATTTGGTTTGAATAACTTGAGAATTAATTTTTCTTTTTTTTTGGGGTGCTACAACTTATCTTTATATATTTATATGCGTGTGCATGTGGCTTCGCATGTTACACCTTTATGTTTTTTTCTATAATTAACTACTATAACTAAAGTAGGCTTTGAAGCAATGTACGGCCAGTGAGAAAGGATTGATGGTGGAAGAGTTGCCCCATCAGCACTTAATAAAGATGATAAATTTTAAACGTAATAAGACTGTTATTTTGGTAGGAAGCTAGTAGGAGCTAGATACTACATCAAAGGTTATGAGCAATACGATGGCCCACTAAACGCTTCAATTGACTTTCGATCTCCTCGCGACAAAGACGGCCATGGATCCCACACATCATCAACCGTCGGCGGCCGGAGGGTTCCTAACGTCTCAGCCCTCGGCGGCTTTGCTTCCGGTACCGCCTCTGGTGGTGCACCGTTAGTCCGGCTGGCTATGTACAAAGTTTGCTGGCGATATGTGGGCGAAGACAATGCAACAGGGGACACGTGTTTCGACGAGGACATGTTAGCGGCAATCGACGATGCCATCGCCGACGGCGTCCATGTACTAAGCATATCCATTGTCACACAACAACCTTATCCCTACACGGAGGATAGTATCGCCATCGGAGCGCTTCACGCCGCGAAGAACAACGTTATTGTTTCGTGTAGCGCCGGGAACAGGGGCCCGTATCCATCAACGTTGTCGAATCCAGCTCCGTGGATAATCAACGTTGCTGCGAGTAGCGTGGACCGCTCGTTTGTAGCCCCTATTACACTAGGAAATAGCATGGCAATTGAGGTAAATTTTAGCAAAATGAATTTTTTTTCTATGAGGATTTTAATTACTTCATATACCGTGGAAGAATTAATGTATACTTTTGTTCTTGTTAATGTACAAGGGAGAAACAGTGACTCCATACAAGCTGGAAAAGAAAATGTACCCACTGGTTTATGCTGCACAAGTGGTAGCCCCTCACGTGCCCAAAAATTATATTGCACGGTAATGTCTTTTATTTCTCGTGGGTTTAACCTTTTAAATATTGAAATTACTATTAATCTAAAAAAATAAAATAAAAAAATCCAACCAAAACTGGAGTAATAATTTTATAGTGCATGGAAGTCGTGGAAAAATGATTTAGCTTTATAAAATTTTGTTTTCAAATGATAAACTCTTAGGCCTAATTTGATAATAATTAAGAAGCTAGTTTTTTTTTTCCCATTTATATGACTTTTTTTTTCATTGAAATTTGATTTTGATTAAAAAAAAAAGAAAAAAGAAAAAAAGATCTTAAATAACTGTTCTAAATAATAATTGTGAAAAACGTTTTTTCTAAATAATTGTTCACCCTATAGTTTTTTAGGGTGAAAAAAGTTAATTTTTGTTCTAATTCATAGGTGAATTTATTTTAATTTTTCTAAATAATTGTGATTTACAAGAAAAAATTTACTAAAAAAATTAAATTTTTGGAAAAAAAATATACATATATAAGAAAGAAACAGTAGTTAGAAAAATAGGGACTTCACTTTGGTTTACTAAATCAAGTCTTAGCCATATCATTCCAGATTGAACTTTCCTCTTATATATATTTTTCTAATTCTATAGTATTGCGCTTCTATTATTGCGGAACATTTTGCTTGATGAAATGTTCAATTGGGAGTACGTACTTTCTGACAAATTTTTGCAGGCAATGCCTGCCCGACTCTCTTTCACCTGAAAAGGCCAAAGGAAAAATTGTGTTGTGCTTGAGAGGAAATGGAACAAGAGTTGGAAAAGGGCAAGAGGTAAAAAGGGCTGGCGGTGCTGGTTTCATCTTAGGAAATAACCCAGCCACGGGATATGAGTTGACGGCTGATTCTCATATTCTTCCTGCCACTGCAGTGAATTCGGACAACGCAGTCAAAATTCTTAAATACATCAATTCCACAATGAAACCAACGGCATATATTTCACCAGCAAGGACAGTGTTACATAGTAAACCAGCTCCATTCATGGCCGTTTTCTCTAGTAGGGGCCCAAATGTAATTAGCCCCGATATTCTCAAGGTAATATATATATATGATATACAAATTTCAAGCATCTACATTGAACATGCAGGTCATTAATATTTATCGAAGCAGGGTCTGATATAAGTAGAAAAATCTATCTCATCAAAAAAAGTTTGCCAAAATCACGCGGTAATGATATTTTTATAATTAAACATAAATTTAATGATTTTTTTTATTAATTTATATGTATTTTACTTCACAGCCTGATATCACAGCCCCAGGATTGAATATATTGGCAGCATGGAGTGAAGCAT
>JAVXUM010000011.1:14043673-14059727 GCA_035590655.1 Pouteria glomerata | reverse complement strand
ACAACAACATGATCATACACATCTAAAACAAAATCGACACATAACCATACCATGTAATGTTTCCACATTACGAATACTCCAAACCTGGGGTATTACATTTAACTCTTGAGTACATATATTCGATATTTTCAGTGTCCCTCAACCCAAACAAAACACATCAAATTTTACTTTGAATTAACATTAAATAAATTCTTCTTTATTTCAAATAAATTAATGTACAAAAGTCCAACAAACATGATATATTTGTACTATCAGGTTAAAAAAACTTAATAAGTAGATAAATAAAAATATGTATATATCAAACAATCACTGTCAAAGTCACGTTTTTGGGGAATGAATTGCTACAATATATATTTAAAACTTTCTTTCATGTTTTTATGTGAATTAATTACTATAATATATATAAAACTATCTTTCCATCAAATGTTCATTGCACAACTTGTTCAAATCGTCAAACGTCCACCGTTAAACATCTAGCACAGATTGCTTTTTATATATAGCTATATACGTATGTATATACATAGAATTTTAGAGTTTCAGCCCCTTATCTGAACACTGTAATTGAAGGAAAAGCAATCCAGGAAAAAAACACAGTTATGGGGATTAAGCCACCAGAACAAATATTAAGGTTTTCTATATTTTTTTTGCACAATAAATACAACATTATATATATAGTAGCAAAATTTTAACTCTAATAAATTTAATTAATTACATACTCTTCCCTATGGGTTTAAGTAAATTATACCATTTTTCCTAAAATTTTAAAATCATTTCAAATGTAACCAAAAATTAATCTTTCTTAAACACTACTCAAAATTAAATAACAAAATTTTAAATTATTAAATTTAATTAATGAAATAAATTTACAAATTAGATTAAATGAAATTCTGGTCATTACAATAAATATGAAATACTTGAAAATTTAAAATTTTTATCATGTTTACCCTTATTAACTTTTCTCACCAATCTTAAATTCAAAATAAAATCACTAATTTTTTTCCCACTGTTCACCTACAAAAATAATTAAATAAAACTACCAAAAAAATATCTGACAAGGAAATCAGTGAACTAAAAAAATTAACTTTAAAATACATAGACAATTTCTCAAACAAAGTATAAATATCTTCCTTCTAAAAAATTAATTTTATTTTTTTTATAATTTCAAATAATTTTTAGAAAAATCTGAAATTAGAAATTTTCACCATAATAAGGTAATCCATATTGCATAAGTGAATTTTTTTTCAAAAAATTAGATTGTAATTGCCTATCCACTTATCAAAATATTTAAGAAAAATTAGTAAGTTGTCTTCTATATTTATTTTAAAAAATAATTTCTATTAGAAAATAAAAGAATTTAAGATATAAGGGTTTTTATGACATTATAAATATACAAAACACAAATGAAAAGATAAATCGTCAATTGTATAATTTTAATTAATAAAAATACAAAATAGAGTACAAGAGTTTATTTGTAAAGTGCAAATAGGCCGATCTTAAAATAAAATAATTTATTTTTATAGGATTTTCAAAAATATAAATATAAATATAAAATATTTTAATCTTTAAAAATAATTTTTTCTATTCTCTTGTAGGCTTAAGTGCAATTGTTTACATTTGTAAATATTTTCCTAGTTATGAAGGACATTTATATCATTTCAAATTAGAGACAAAAATAGGTAGTCAAATAATGATAGTTTTGTACTTCTATTTAATGAAAAAATGAAATGGAATGCAAGAGACTATTTATGGAGTGCAAATAGGCTCACTCTTATTTTATTTATAGTTTCTTTTAAAAATTTGAATTTTACATTAATTTTTTTTAAAGAATATTTATTTAATACTAAACTATTTGAACCACATGAAACATAAGTTGGAAGAAAATTTTTATTTTTTATGTTTTATGTAGTCCATGCTCTAAGTATAAAACTTTTATTCTGATTATAAAATTTTGATTCGTAATTTTGTGACTCAAAAAATTATACGCATGACCATTTTTTAGGCTTATTTTTGTTCTCCTTAGGCCTCTAATTGCTTCTAGAATGTGTATCTAAAATTAAACCTCAAGTGTAAGGGTGTGCGGTGTAATTTATCTGGTAAGTCTAGAATCGTATTCACATGGAGCCGAAGGTTTTAATTTCTAAGTTATCCAGGTTTTCTAATCTTAAGTTCAAGAATTGAAAATTTTAAGGTTTGTTTTTGCAAGATTTCTAATTGGCAAAAATTAAATTCAATAGCAAACTAAATATAATAAATAAACTACTAATTTCCTAAAGTAATGCGACAATTACCAATTTTAGATGTAAATTCAAATAATTCAAATAAACCTTAAACTAACGCTCAAGTTTAGGTGGATTAATTTTTCACAGGCTAATGTGCTGAAAAATACCACAGTTTAGGTTTCACGTTAAAGGGAAATAGAAATTGGAGAATGTCTTCGTGAAGGCTTTTAAAATTTCCACATACACAATTTCACACTTACGTTAAAGGATTATGAAACTAGAAGATTTTTTGCTAAAAATATGTGGATAAAATCTAATTTATTTGTCTCAAGGTATTTAGAAGAATTTTTAAGACTCCGAAAACGTTTATTAGTGATTATTGGAATATGAACTAAAGTTTTCGTTTTCAAAAATCTTTCAACAAAATAAATAATATTTCAAACTTTTCACCAACACAACTTCATATTCACATCAATGGATTATGAAGTTAGAAGATTTTTATTAAAAATATTTGTGGAATTAAATCTAATTTATTTGTTTTAAGATATTCAAAAGAGTATTTAAAGAGTCGAGAACTTTTATCAGTGATTACCGGAATATGATCAAAAGTTCTCGTTATCTAGAGTTTTTAAACAATATAAATAAGATTTGAATAAAGGTGTATACAAGTATACATCAATACGCTACGTATATAGCCCTAGCACATTGTCCTATTCAAACAATCCACCTTAACTTGAAAACGTTAAATCAAGATTAAAGAAAACCTAACCTAACATGTTTTTATAATCTATTAACATTCAGTGATAAAACAGATTAATAACAACTATGTGATACCCCTACTTTAGCATGAATGAGAAGTCATGAATTGAACTCTTGGTGGGAATGAGAGGAAAGTTTGTTGTGTTGAGGTGCCATGTTCTTCCATACTTCTAAGTGTTGGAATTTTTGCATGTTCATGCTTTTCCTTGGGAATGATTGTGGGAGAAATGCTTGTGGTGACTTTATATGGAGGAGGAATGGTTGAATGCATGAAAGAAGGATTAGAAAATGCAAAGAATGGGAGGACCGGCCATGCTTGGTGTTGGACACCAACTTGGCCAAAACTTGATTTTTTGGACCAATTCACTTAAACCTTGACTTGTAGACTTGTTGACCTCCACCTAGACATATATATGGATATAATAATAAATGTAGTGTGGTGAAGAAAAAGACATGGCCGGCCAAGCCCTTTGTGGCCTTACATTTTAATTGTTTTATTGTTTATGTAAGTCAAATTGGCATTTAAAGGTGGTGGGACCATAGTTTAAATGTTGGGAAGACTTATATGTATGTGTGTATTGTGAGAGAATGGGAAGAGAAGCAAATGGCCAGGCAAGGCTTATTTCCTCCAAGTTTTGTCTTTGTGTGTTTGGCATAAAAGATATTTGATGCATTAAAAATGCGGTGGGGCCCCTAAGTTAATACATGAAGACTTATATGCATATATGTGTATATATGATTGAATTTTTGTGGTGAAAACCCTCTTGGCCGGCCACCTTGCTTGTATGTATGTATATATGTATATCAAGGGTTAAGATATTATTTTAAGCAAAGTGTGAAAGGAGAGGAGGAGAGAAACCCCTTTGAGACCATTCGGCCATTGAGAGAAAGTTTGAGAGGAAACTTTGGAGAGTTTGGAGAGGAAATTGGGAGAAAGTTTGAGAAGCAAAGAGAAAGAGGAAGAAAGGAAGAAGAGAAGCAAGGGAAGAAGTGAAGTTAAGAGAATGCCAAGTCTTTGAAGTGGTTGTGATCTTGGAACAATTTTGAAAGAGGAGGAACCATCTTGGAGTTGTGAAGAAAATTTGAAGTATTTGAAAGATTAAAGCTTGAAATTGAGGTAGGGAAACTCCTCTTAAGTTTACATATTTTGAACTTTTCTTCTTCTCTTTGAAGTTTGATTTGGGTGATGATAAGTTGGAAAAATCATGATTGGGAGAAGAGAGCTTGTTAGTTGTGCATATGTTAATTTCTTCTCTTTTTGTTTGTTTTGGTTGGTTGAGATATGGAAGTCATTTTCTTTCCATGGAAATAAGTTAAAACCCTTTTCTTTCCCTTCTTTATTTCACATAAAGAATAGGGGTATGTGGTGATGTTAGTTGAAAAGTTTAGACATGGTCTAGATGTGGGTGTTGTGGTTGGAGGAAGTTCTTAAACTTCTTTTCTCATTGATGTGTATTAGAGTGGTCTTGTGAGTGGAGTAAGTGGGAGAATAAAAAGAGAGTTGATTTACCATGAAAATTAGTTGTTGAGGTTTGATTGGGATGAGTAAAAACCCTAGTGAGAAAGGAGGTTAAAGACCTTGAGCACAAATGGGAAAAACCTAGAGTTTCATGGAATTTGGTCTACCATCCGGACGGGCTGAAGGGCTCAGGGAATCCACCCCTACAGTCGTCCGGACGAGAGCAGGGGATCGTCCGGACGGCAAGTGTCATTTTTGGACACCAAGCTACTGCCGTCCGGACAGGCCAGAAGGGGTGTCCGGACGGTAGGTTGGAATTCCCTTGTTCTTTTGCTTACTTCTTAGTGTATTGCTAGGGTTGGCCTAGGTACCTAAGAACTACTTGGAGATCATCTTAATTGCATTCTAATGATTGAATATTGATGCTAATATGCTACATGAGAACAATTGTGAAATGGTTTATATTATTGATATGAACTCTCCTGCGAAATGTGTTGTATATGAACTCACATATCTTCTCAATTTAATGAAAGATAAGAAAACGAAATGATTAACTGTGTGCCGGGGATTGTGGGAACGGAAAATAAGAATGGGGACTGATACCCTCGGGTCGAAAATCCTGGAACCTACGCAGGGTTGGTGTTTCATACCAGTAGGTTAGTAGCCTAAAAAATGAGGACAGTATATTGGCTTAGGCATACACTTAAAGCACGCCCGTAAGGCCACGGTATCGGCTGGATAAGGACGTCGGTAAGGCCACGGCGTCGGCCGGATAAGGATGCCAGAATGGTACCCAATCCCCGATGACGTGTGATTATATAATGTGTGATGTATACACCAACGAACAAGATAAAAGGTTAATTGAAAATAATAGGCACCCTCTGATACGAGACTTGAGCCGTGAAAATGATTATACTTTGAATCATGATTTATATATGTTCCATGCTCTAAATGTTAAGTCCATTATGTGACATTATGTTATGATCACCACATGCATTCTTGTCATGTTATGGGGAGTGTATCGTGGGCACACGCCGTCCGTGCTCACGTCCCTACAGATTTTCCTGCAGGACCCACACAGGACGAGTAGGACGGACCCCGAGGAGATGCATGCACATATTTTGCAAAAGTGAAGCTAGTTGCACATTGTAAATGTATTTTGAGGGAAACATTGACATGTACATAATTTCCTTTTTCTTTTGATCTTGTAATGGCCATAAGGCCAAGACTTGTACCAATTATGGAAGATCAAATAGTGGATGTGTTTTCTACTTCTGTTGGTTAATGTGGATTTGGATGAATTGGATGCATGGCCTTAGATGGGAGGTATTTAATTTATGAAATTCCTACATGATTGTATGGCAGCCCTTATACATATATGTTGCACAGGTTGTCTATTAGGTACACAATTAACCAGTTTTTAAGCCGTTATATAGCCGATAGAATATTGTGGGTCCACTACGTGGACGGTACGTTTGCTCTGATCCGATGACTTGGCTTACATGGTATGCATGTTTTACACTCACCCCCTGGGTCCCCGGACTCGTGGTGTGACAAAGAATTTGAATATGATGTAAATCCTGCAAGTTACTAAATTAAGGAATGATTCAAATTCCAGTTAAAGCAGGACACAGAACAAGGCACGCGGAAAATTTCAGAGAGTTCCGCAGGCAGGACGCGAGGAGCGCACGACTGCGCCACATAGGCGTTGGGAGCACGCTGGATGCGCGCGGGTGCGCAGCCTTGGATATACATTTAAACGTGAATTCTAGTAAGGTCCACAGGGAGCAAGATAGGAGTGCGAGGATTCGAGCTATATATCTCTTAAACAAATTTAGTTTCCTATTTTGCTAGACTAGAGCAACCTTTTGTAACTCTATATATATGGACCCAGCCTTAATGAACAAGATATACTTGGAGGGGAATATATTATAGAGTCTAGTGAGAGAGAGAGAATTTTTCCTTATGAGTGTATAGGTCTTTCTCTTGTTTTCTTTATTCTTTGTTGAGTCTATTCACTTTCTAAGGAGTTAGAAAGTTGGTTTCCACTTGCCTTAGGTGTATTGTGGATTCGAGCAAGTGCTTGAAAGAAGTCGTGCGAGGAATCGTAGAGATTTCGAGTGGGTACTTGTAACCTAATTATATAGTGGAAACTGTTTTGAGGTTTTTCCCTGGATAGGGTTTTCCTCGTTAATTCTTGGTACATTCGTACTTTATTTTTATTTTGTGGATTGGTTGATTAATTTGGGTGATTCGGAGAATTTTCAATTACATAAAATATTGTCCATCACTATCTCAGAATTTAGAGTCATTGCTTAGAGTAAAAATAAGAAATACATCAGTGCAGATAGCATAGCTTAGATGTATTTCTTATTATTGTCCTATTTAGTGTCTTCTACACCAACACTTTAGATTTAGAGTCCACTACTCTAATGATTGAGATAAATCATTTTAGCATATAAAAATCTAAAATGTAATAATCTTTCATTTGAGACATCCTCATCTCATCACTGACTACAAACAAATCTAGATTGATTAATACTTAGATTCATATCTCCTATATATGAAACACTTTCTCACACATGAATTAAGTTCATTAGTCAATCAAGGATTACATTCATCATATGAAATACATGTATCTATAAATAATAAAACAACTTTAGATAAATTAAATAAGAATTCTTTATTAACATAAAATCAGTTTATCATCTAATATATGACTTCAAGACATACATCCTAACAATGGCAACTTAGTGAACAAAATAATGAGTTCAATTTTGTAAAGCGATACTGCTCTGGAGGCTTAGAAAAAAAAAAAAAAAAAAGGTCGTTCTTCACAATAACTTGTTGGATACTTGCAAAAAACAACTGCAAGTAATGTGTGATGCAGGCTGAATGTTCTCGGGAAATTGCTAAGGCAATTGTGGGAGCTCGTATGAAACTTGTGAGATGGCACGGGATAGCCTTTGGATACTCGCTCTAGTGAGCTGTGACTTCGCGATTTTTAAAACTATGTGTGAAAACCTATTTTTCCTGGAATTTTGAGATCTATATACACAAAAACTTATTTTTCCTAGGATTTTTGAGATCTATATACTAGAAGGCACCTAAGGAAGGTTTTCTAAGTCTCAAGGAGGTTGAAAGCAATAAAAAGAAGGATTCCTAAGGTTCATGGAAGTAGGAAACTATAGAATCCTATTCAATCTTTTTTGAGATTGGATTCTATTTGTGCTCCATATAAAGGGACCATCGCCCAAGGTTTTAGAGCAAAAAAGAAGATTATATTCATTCATAGAGCGTCAATGAGACTTCTTTTAACCTAGCTACAAAAGATTTGTCTTTCAAACAACTTGTGTGTTGTGTGAGCGTGATCTTCATCAAGAGCAGGTGAAGATTTCCATCATGTGCTAGTGAATGCATACATTGTAACTGATGCATCAAGTTAGGAATAATAGACTGTCTATACTACTTTGGTCGTCCTTGTAACCATATCGCACATAGTAGAGATGTTATAGTCTTTGTGACCCGAAATTATTTCCTTTATTCAATTAGGTTTTTCATCACAAAATTCTCTATTCAATCTTTTCATTTTCCGCATTGTGAGATGATTATTATTGCTTGTTTACTTAGTGAATAATCCATAACTAGCAAGGGCGCAATTTCAAGTACCTTTTGAAAATGTATTTTTTCCAAATATTCAACTATCCAAGGATATCTTGAAAATGTCAAATGACACTTAAGATATCACTATAAGATCTAAATGCAATAGCCAAGTTCAACTAAAAGTTCCCAGCACCACCAAAGTTTATCAGTTTATTGTGAAAAAGGTAAATTGTAAAAGGCCATGTAAGTAATTTCTAATTCTAACCTCTCTTATTGCTGTACCCTCAGCATGTGCAGTCGGGTCAGTGTGTTTCAATACCATGTTGTGACAGCTCACAACAACTTCATCGTTACGAACAACAACTGCACCAAATGGGCCTCCATCTCCATATTCTACCCCCTTATGCTTCTTCAATGGCTTTTGTTAAGAAATTGTGATCTCTATCCCGCACAGCTAATAGGCAAGCACCAAAAGCAAAACCACAATAACTTATATTAAGATGCATATATATATTCAAAATCAGTGGCATCTTTGCCAGTCATGCCATACAATGTGCTGATCAAATATGTTTTACAGAACGAAGATAAATGTACCTAAATGACTATAACACACCAGTAGAACTAGATGACCAAATAGAAAATTTCAATTCAAAAAATAATACGACACATCTAAACTATGAAGGTTATTAATAGTAAAACAACAACAACAATAATAATAACAAACATGTCCAAATTGATTATTTTGAATGGCACTTGTGTCGTTTGATAGTGACATTTTCATCCTTATGCGTACGCATGTATAAATAAATCAAACCTCTAGAGTTTTAAGCTTTTGCAATAATTTTACTTAATCAACCAACAGAAAGAAAAGAATCGTTTGAAAAATAAGAGATCGGACTGACTTTACCTTCTTGGTGAACGGCAAATGCAGAAGCAACAGAAATGGTTCCATCCTTACCTTCAACCACTAGTGAACAAGAAAAAAATACAAGAGTAGGTAAACTTTAATCAGTATAAGAGATATATTTGTATACATATAAACGAATAATACCACTATAACAAGCACCCAATTAAATTGAACTAAGACCATAACATCAAAGTAGCACAGAAAAAAAGTAGGCTGGATGGATCATTCAAATAGGTTAAGACAGACTGACAATATGACCACTCGTTGATTCCTGATTCCATTTTTTCCCAATGATTTTGCTAGTCACCTGGCAATGGAGAATATAATGTGGCTGGCCTACTCATAATGAGATGAAAACCACAAAAAACATATACAGGAACAAACACCCATGCATGTTTAGAAGAACCACTTCTTCGAGTAATTTTTCACAAGAAATTTAAAAGGAATATTTCTGATCATATGTTAAAAAATGTTTTTTTTCCCCTGCAATCCATGTATTAAGGTACCAAACCATGATTCAAAATAAGCTCATTAGAGAAAATTATAACACTCACTGCCAAGATATTATACGAGGTTCAGTACTTATTTTTGAATTTGATTCCATTACAAACCATGTGTTTTAACGGCAAAAAACAACAGGAAAAATAAGAAGAAGAAGAAGAACTTGGAGCATTTCATCTACAATTAATTAAATCACATTCCAAAAAAATAAATTTGACTAAAAACCAGACTAACAAGAGGGACCCAACTAAGAATTCCAAAATCACATATCATAAATTTGGGAATTAGAGCAATGTGTGTTAATCATCATCGGTAAAGATCAAAATATACCAGATACTATAATTCAACCTCATATATAGTATATAATACATGCAAATCAAGTAATATACAAATTACATGGGACTTACCCTTAGCATCCTCCATGACAAAATTCAGACAAAATTCAAAAGAGTAAATGAATTCCAAGAAATGGTTATTCAAGAAATGGTTTTGGGAGGAGTGAGAGGGGAGGGAGAGAGAGAATATGAGAAAGAGAAGGCAATGAGTCAAAGCAAAAGAGAAACTGGTCCACCTAGCACAGAATGTATAAATGAATACCAACCAGAGAGAAGTGCAAAAGAAAGAGAAAGCCAAGGCAACGTAAATTCGCGTCACTTTGTTTATAGAGCCCATTTGATTTGTTATAAAATTTTAAAAGTTTTTAATAATTTTTTAAAAATTATTTATTTTTTATTTTGTTATATAAATTATAAATTTATAATTTATTTTATTTTATTTTACTTTTTACTACTCTAAATACACTCAAAGACAATGATTGTTAATTTTGGTTACTTCTTCAAAAGTACAAAAGGGGGACCGGGAACACAACTTGAAAAATCCAACATTTTATAGGATTTTACTATTGCTATTTTGTTCCCTACCACTAAGGCATATTACGATATGTTTGGAATTATATTAATTAATATAAATTTATAAAAATTATAATTTTATAATTTATATAATTAATTAAAAAATTTAAATTTTATATAAATTTATAAAAAAATTTATCATTTTATAAAGTCTCAAACAAATGAACATATTTATTAGAATGTTATATTTCATCTATTTTAATTCGTAAATTTTTGACACTCGAAAAATCATATTTGGAAGTACAATTTAAAAAATAATATCGAAATTCATTATGATAATGTGATTTTTAAACTTTTTATTTAAGAATGAGTTTTTAAAAGTCACATTTTTTGTCATGATAAAACTTGAACGTAAAACCATTCTGAATTGATGAACTAATAAAAAATAACTAACAAAATGAAATAACAAACTAAGTCAAGTTAAGATAGTCTTGTAGTTAAGTGTTAGCCAAACTAAATATATTGGCTGCATTTGGTTTATTAAAAAATTTGTAAAAATTATTTACTTTTTATTTAACTATACAAATTACGAACTCACAATTTATATCATTTTATCTCATTTTACCTTACTCCAAACATACCAATAATAATAGCATATCATGTTACATTTATAATAATAAGCAAGGTTTGAAAAATACAATTTTGGTTAGTGGTACTTTATTAGATACTTTGAAAGCATTTTGAGTCCATTTGACACAACTGTCAATTTTTAATTTTTAAGTTTATTTTTTATATTCGGTTCCCACATCGGGAATCCGGGAAATGTGTGTGTGTGTTATATACTCTTCCCACCAACCCTGCTTTTTGAGCAGGTTTGTTGGGTTTGAGTTCTTATAGAAAATAAAAAAAAAAGTTTATTTTTTATATTCAATTTTTAGTTTTTACGTTCAATTTTTTATTTAAAGCGTTCAATTTCATAGTAGAAAAAAAAAATAAAAAGTTGAAATAGCATTTGGTAACGACACTTATTAATTAGTAGTTATATTTGTTAATTAATTAAATTTAATTATTTTAATTATATTATTTGTCAAAAATAATTTAATCCAATAAAAATAAAAAATATTAAACATAATTTATTATATTTTTTAAAAAAATTAATAAAAGATATTTTATGTTAATTAAATTGATTAGTTTAATTAAATTAAATTAATTAAATCATATTAATTTAATTTTTTTATTATATTTAACGAAAATAAGATATATTAAATATATTTCAGTTATATTATTTATTAAAAATAATTAAGTAAAATATTTTTTGTATTTGTTTAATTAATTAAATTTAATTATAGTTAATTTAATTTTGTTAATTATTAATTATTAATTAAATTCTATTTAACATATAATTTAATACATTAATTTAATATATAATTTAACGCATTAACTTAATATCTTTAATATATCAAATAAATTATTGATTAAAGTAATTGTTAATGAAATAATATTTAATATATTTTTATATTGAATAAAAAAATCTACCATTAGCAACTAAAATTTCATCCTCAAACTAGGAATTGAAAAAAAGAAAAGAAAAATCAAGCAATCTAATTGAAAAAGCATGGCAACTTTTATTGTTTATATTTAAATTGTTGTAGTGTATATATATTGAATAAAATATATTTTTATTTCTATAAATTAATAATTTAAAAAATATTTTTCAAAATAGGTCGATTCAAATATGAATTTTGTAAGATTAGATTAATAACAAGTGACGATTGATGATAATAAATTTTGGGTGAAGGGCGATTGTTGTTGGCAGTGATCATAGGTATAATGAGAGTGATGGTGGTAGTCAAAGATAAGAGACTACAATAGTTGGTGGTGATCGAATATAGGTGAGGGGGGCTGATTGTGCCGGTGGTGGTGGCAACAATCAGTAGTGGGCAAATGTGAACGATGACTAGTAAACGATGATGGTTGATGATGAATAATAATTGTAATTGATAGTGATGGTAGAAGAAAATTGAAAATAAAAACATAGGAAAACACTTTTTATATGTTTTTATAATTTTTAAAAATTTAGAAAATAAATTTTATTTTTTTTTGAAAATTGAAAAATCTCTTTTTAGGTTCTAAAATCGTTGAAAAATACTAAAAATCTTTAAAAATTATTAAATTTTTATCTTACTATATGAATTATAAATTTATAATTTTTATCAAATATCATCATTTTTTTATTACTTTAAATGTCCGCTCATTTTTCAAAAAAAATGAAAACGAAAAACTGAGAACTAAAAATTGAAAGTTGAAAATTTTGCCAAACGGGGCTTACTTTTTGATGGTTTGGCCTCGCCAATTGTCGGATCTAATCACGAGCCAGTCGTATTGGACCGTCACTTTTCGGTACCCCAAAATCCTAACTGACCCGACCCACTTTCCTCAAGTCAAATATCTAGGGTTTTACTTCTTATGCGCTCGCTCGCTCGCTCGCTCTCTGTCAGCCTTGAGCCGCTGCTGCTGCTGCGTTTTAGCAACTCGCCGTGGGTTCCTCGTCTGTTACACTGCTGTAGCCGTTTCTAGCACAAGCCATGGCTGACAAGGCAGTGACCATCCGTACAAGGAAGTTCATGACCAACAGGCTTCTCTCTCGGAAGCAATTCGTACGTCCTCTTTACTTTCATATACATTTTATACGTATGTTTTGTTTGTATAATGCCTGTTTATCTACGCGTACCTTTGATGTCGATAAATGGGTGTAGGTGGGGAAGAAGAAGATTAGAGTAGGAAAAAAATTTTGGATCTTCTGTTTTATTTCTGATTTCGTTTTCCAAGAAATGAGAAAATCTTTTATCACTATAATGGATTTCTCAGCCATAATTGAAAGCTTTTGTTGCTTGATTTATTTGCGCATTTTCTAATTAGCCAAACCTAGGTGAATTGTTCTCACTTACCTTATTTTTTTTATTTTTCTTATTTTATTTTTTATTTTTTAGAGTTTTATCTATTTTGACTGATGCAGATAATTGACGTTCTTCATCCTGGAAGACCAAATGTCTCCAAGGTAGGTCCTGAATTTGAATCTCAGTTTTTCCCGTGATTTTGTCTTTTACTTTTTTTATTTGTTGGTTTTGGATTTCTTGAGTGAATTTGGGTTCTTTTTCCATGTATGCATTTTGTTTTATGAAGGCAGAGCTGAAGGAGAAGTTGTCTAGAATGTATGAGGTGAAGGACCCAAATGCGATTTTTGTTTTCAAGTTCAGGACCCATTTTGGAGGTGGGAAATCAACAGGGTTTGGTTTGATTTATGATTCTGTTGAGAATGCGAAAAAGTATGAGCCGAAATACAGACTTATCAGGGTAAATTTTCTGATTAGTCCCTTCACTTCGTATGTTTATATATGTTATTTTTTTCTTTGTTATGGTGATAACTCAATATTATATCTCTTGCTAATTGAAATATTGGATATTATGCTCTTTACTTGAATTCAATTGGGGCTAAAACTTATTGTTAATTCCAAATCTCAATGTTTGTTTGATAAATAAATCCAAATCTCAAGGTTAATGGTCTTTCTCCTATATATTTTACGTAGTCAATCAATATCTGTTTATTTGGCTGAAATACTGTTTTTCTGCCTGCTTTGCATATTGGATATTAGTATGTAATGGAAAAAGAACACTTGTGGAACAATATAGTTTATTGGGCTCAAATATTGTTTTCTGCCTGCTTTGCATGTTGAATATTAGAATATAACGGAAAAAGAATACTTGTGGAACAATATAGGTTTTCACTTTTTGCATTAAAGATTTATTCAATCATTCATTGTATTGGATTAAATAGTTGTCATGTAAGTGCTATTGTCTTCTTCATATAAAACAGAAATCCATATTTTTGCTCAATTTTTCTACTACTAGTAGTTAGTTTCTATCTAAATGGAATTATGAAAGATTTTGTTTACAAGAAAAACACTTTCTGTGGCCTTTTAGAGATTCATGTGGTTGAAAATAGGGGCACTTGTATTGTTTTGTTTTCCTTTTTGATTGTGCTTGCATTGTTTCCTTTTTCTTTAATAACAGGCAGAACCTTAGTTTTTTATGCATAAGTCCTGAAGGCCTGCTATACCCCCACTTGCATAACTGGGTAAAGCAGAGTTTCGACCATTGGGTGGCCCTCAAGGAACAATAGTGCCCAATGGGGATTGAAGCTTCTTGCACTTAACCTTAGCTCCCTAACCACTTGAGCTAGCCACTGGGGGTGCTTGCCTACAAGTTCTAAAGAATATTAAAGTTTCCTTCTTTTTTTTTTTTCTATTTCCCCTTTAACTTTTATTTTAAATGAAAGGGAAGAGCAATTGGAAAAACTCTTTTTGGAAAATTATCTGAATCTTTGGCTTATTAGAAGGAAAGGGCAAATTGCAAATAGCTAGAGTATGTACTGTTAAATTTTGCTATATTAAAGAGGAAAACCAGTAACTTCAAATATTTTATTTTATTTGTTTGTGGGGGCAAGTGGCAAGTGGCAAGTGCTTTACGTATTATATATTTGATCACATCCAGTAAATGTTTGATTTCTAATATATTGGTTGTCCTGTGACCAAGTAGCTTGTATGCTTCTAAGATGTCATGCCTGTGTTTTGATAGACAATTAATTCACTGTCAAACACTAGTCTAAATTGTTTTATTATTTATATATATATTTTGGAGCTGGATACTCCTTGAACAGTGGACACAGACCTCATCATTTTGACAAACATAGAACACATTATAATTTTCTAATTTTGAAGTCTTAGTATGCTCAAATTTGGCTTGGTTATTTTACGGGTTTTACGGCTTGGGCTCTGTTCCTACTTGTTTCCTTCCAGTAGCCATATTTTTTGGTAACAGGTTAATAGAGAGCCATAAAACATAAAAAGAGTCATGCCTAATTGGCAAATGCCATGTCTTTTTTTTTAATTTACTTTTACATCTTGCTTGGCAGGTGAGATTGAAAATTACTTTCCCAAAATGCACATGAAAACTCAGCCTGTTTCGCTGAGCAGTTCTGGATCATTAAATGTTTGCTGCTTGTCGTCTGTCCATTTTTTCCCTTACTGCTTGCCCCACCCCTTCTTCTATTTTTTTTTTTTTTGGGAAGAATTTGATGCTGTCAATATATTCTTGTAGGTGCTGAGAAATTCTCAAGATATTCTTTCAAACTTGCCTGTCTTCCAATGACTTCTTGTAGTTGCTATTTTCCCATATTTATGAAAGAAGCATTTTTGAAAACCTAGGTCAGAAAATCATCAGACTTAAAAAAAAAAAAAAGGGTTAGAAAATTATCAGAGTTGTCAGCAAATTGTGTGGAATAACGTCAGTGATATGAATTGCTGTCTTCCTAAAAGCATCACATTCTTTATGACATTTTTAATCTTAGACCAAGGTCAATGCCCTTTTCTCCTTATTTTTTTTTTTTTAACTTGATCTCATTTATTATTTGTTCTTTATATGGTTTACCCTGCCTGTGGGGGCCAGAAAACTGTTGATGTTGATCGTGTTTTCATGTTGCTATATGCTTCTCTTATTTATCGCAATACTCTCTTAACATGAGCCTTGCAATGGTAGAATGGACTTGATACCAAGGTTGAGAAGTCAAGGAAGCAACTGAAGGAGAGGAAGAACCGGGCAAAGAAAATCCGTGGAGTTAAAAAGGTAGAAGGATTATTCTTTAAATTTACAGGGGTTGCTTCTTCCTTTCTTTCCTGCCGGGGGGGGGGGGGGGGGGGGG
>JAVXUM010000011.1:14014311-14026646 GCA_035590655.1 Pouteria glomerata | reverse complement strand
AGTAAGGATTTGAACCTTAATCCCACCCCTGTTTACAGAGAGATGGAGGATCACTTTGTTGTGAAAATGATTGCCTTTTGTTCTCCTATTTGATAGTTTGGGACCCACATTTAAAGAGAGGGGAGGACCACTTTCTTGTGAAAATGATTGGAGAAAGAAAATGGTTGCTTATTGTTCCCCCATTTGATAGTTTGGGCACCCACGTCTAAAGAGAGAGGTAGGGCCACTTTCTTGTGGAAATGATTGCTTATGTTCTCCAATTTGATAGTTTGGGTATGTACCAAAAATAGAAAAAAGAAAGTGAAAAGTTTTTCATGAACTGAGTTTATGCAAAAATTGGTAATCTGTAATTCTAAGAGTGACCTTTTTAATCATCTTAGATCTCAAATAATAAGAATGAATCAAAACAATGTCCTCTATAAAATTATAAAGGTGGATGACGTGGAGAATTGCTTATAAAGTGTTGTGTCATTGTAAATTTTTCGCCAACTTAGAGAAAAAAATTTTCCAAACAGATATAAGGTTAGCTATACTTTTGCAATAATGTTGGATAATTGGGAAATATGTTCAAAGATGAATATTGTTGGCTAGGTGCAATGTTGGCCAATCAGTGAATCATCATGGAGGGGGGATTTGGTCCCTATTGAAGGTGTTGAAGGAGTAAGACTCAGTCTAAAAGAACGTGGGCTGAGGCTGGGGGAAAAGGGCCATGATTGTCTTGGAGGCTATTAGATTTGGCTGTACATTGAGCAGATTGGAGAAAATAGACCCATGTGGTCTCCTTGAATTGATAACCTCAATTCGGCACAAAGGTTCTGCTTACACAATGACAAATGAAAATTAGACCATTTCTGCAAGTTAATACAATATGCCTCATTGAACTGAACTGAATTTAATGACATTGCCCGGACCTTTTTTCAGTTAACATAGCAATAGCTTCCAAAAGAATAGAAACTCAACAAAAAGTTGTCTAAAAGCTATCACCTCCAATTTTATATAGCATCTTGCATGTTACTGAAAGTTGTGGCAACGTCAACGTACTTCTGGGCAGATCAGAGATTCTTTGGTCTGCTAGGAAGCAGGCCCATAGCTTCTTTCGCTTCGGGGGAATGTTCTTTCATTCAAGCTCGTGGAAACATATGATATCTGAAACATCCAATTTTCTCAACCATGGTTTGATCATAAATGATACTAATCTGTTGAGCGTATACTCGTCTCTTGAATGAGATTGATTTCTTGCTGGTCAGATTCATGTGATATCCTTTCATCACATTGCTGCCTTTTCTCTAATGATGCTTGGGTGATTGGTCCCATTTCTGTTTCAGGACATGATGCCACATTACAATCTTGCTCATGTGTTATTATAGGTTTTTGTTTAGGAATTTGGTAATTTGTTCAATTTAAAATATCATTTTCAACACATCAAGTTGCTTATATTCTATTTGTTAGTTCTATTACCCCATAATATGCATCTCTTATTAGTTGCCTTTTATTGCAGAGACAACTCTTGCTTTGCTTCGGCACCCTGATTATTGCATCTCTGGTTATACATCTGTAAGTGAAATGGCAGCTCTTTGAGTATCACAGCTCTATAGTATGCTATGATTCAATTTGGGGTTCTGGTTTTTAGAGGTTATAGTTAGCATTGCTGCTTTTCATGTTCTTTCTTTTTGCTTGGAATTTAGTCTTTTATGTTCAGCCAATGGACAAGCATGTTGTGCTATTTTTTATTTACATTTTTTTTTATGGGTTTCCTTACAAGGAGGCTCTTCATTCAAGGTCTTTAGAAGTAATTAGGTGAAAGACTTGTACAATGTTCTTGATGAAATTAGTGTACTTGATATACTTCTCATAATCAAAGCAAACATAGTGGATTCATTCTTGTCTGTATCCTGATGCTGGAAAGTGAATATTGGAAAATGTGTCACGAGGGATTGTTAGTTATAATCTTTTTCCGTAAAAGCCTATGATAAAGGCCAATTGTGATGGTTGGTTGGAATTGACGATGAAGAAAATGGGTTTTGGAGAGAGGTGGTGGAATGGACCTATGTTTGTTTGATTTGAATTCTAGGGTTACGGACCTGGCAATTGACCGTTTCTTTACTAGGAACATTTTTGTAGAATTTTGAAAAAATTACTTTAACCTCTCTTGAAGGTTCTGATTAATGCACTGCACTGCCTGAGGTATGGTAATTATAATGACCGCTGCTTCATAGTTTTCTTCTAACAAAGGTAATGGAAAAGATAAAACGAATTTTTTGTTTTTACATTAATAAAAATAATATTTTACTACTAACTCAATAGACCAAACAAAAGAAAAGCTTCTTAAATTATCTAGCCACCATCACACCCATCTTCATCTTCTGTAATGGCCAAACCACTAGCAATTGTGGGCAGACAATCATTTTTCCAAAGCTTAGACCTAACACCCACATCGCCCCACTCAATCCTCCTTTCTCCTACTCCATATTTTTCAGTTATTCCACCCTACCAAATGTACCACAAAAATATACCATTATCAATGATGTTTCGCCTATCAATCCCCGTTGCCTTAGAAGAACGTATCTACTAGGGCCCCACTGTCTTCGCATCTCTTCCTTTGACTCAACCACCACCTTAAGATTACCACCAAGTCTGACCACCTCTTCCTCCTTACTCCATACACCTACCGCAAACCTACCCTCCTATTGCCATCTTTGCCAACAATTGCTATCCATGGTATTCTCCATAATTGGCACCATAGTCCATCGCACCCACCTTTCCACTGTCTGCATAGACCCATTTGACCCCCATTTGAACTCCTTCCATCAATCAATCATCCGTTGCTAACAAGACCCGCCGCCCACTACCGCCACCATTATCCAACATATCCAATCTCCATAAATTGTCGACCTATCCTACCCTCATCCATCATTTTGATCGATCACTACAAAATGAAAATTGAAATCAAAACTAACATCAACAATATCCAATGAAATTTAAATGTAAGAAGTGAGGATAGATGGAAAGTAGGGATGGATTTTGTGGTATTGAAGCCGATCAAAGGCCTCTAATATGTAAAGAATTCATGGCCACTAATGAATGCTGAAGACCCTCTTTCTAATTTTTCATTGCCAAGCCACCATTATCATGCATGTATGGTTGATCTATGGCTTGCTGTGGTGGTGAAGAGGGAGTTGATGACATTAGTTGGTAGTGACCTTGTGGCTTGATCCATTATAGGCTGGTTGATTTGAGGATTAGCAATAGCCCTTGAGATGCTTGCTTAGTGATGCTCTAGGATTGGGTAGGACACAGTATCAACCATTGGTGGTGGTTCCATGTTGGTGTGAGAGTCTGTAATGGTGACTGTAGGTTGGTGCCTTGGTTGGAAAGGGAAATGATTGAAGAAGGTTAATGGTGGTTATGTAGGGGTGGAAGATGTGGATGTAAGTTAATGACAGTTGAGTTTGTCGATGATGCAGCTGGCAACAATGGAGATAGTGAAATGGGAGGAGAGAGAGAGAGAGAGAGAAAAAGTTAGGAAAAATAATTAAAAAATGTACACATGGTGTACAATCAGTTGTGGGCATTTTGGCACTGTTATTACAAAACAAGGTTATTGTAGTCTTTTTGACATATTGAAGGGTAGGAGTCATTATCAAAAATATTTAACTTATGTTGGGAAAGACCCATTAAATATATTAGTGGCAGCATAACAAGGGAAAATTGATACAAAAACTTAAAAGGCAAGGGCGTATGGTGTAATTTCTAAAATATCATGAGTATTGTTTCATTTATCATCAATACTTGAGGGTAGCTATTATAATTTAGTAGTTTATCGTAGAATAGTTTTCCAGAGATTATGACCACCATGTTGTAGGAACTTATGAAACATAAACACTTTAGCATGAATGTTGTATAAGCATTTGACACATATTGAACAGGCATAGATCTTGTATACCCCAAAACACGTGTTGGATACACCAATTATTTTAATATTAATTTTTTATTTATCAATATATGGTTAGGATACACTTAGGTTTGAGTCATCAAAATTTCTACAAGTATAAAATCTTTCATCACATTTTATTACCTTTTTTGTATGTTAAAGTATGTTTGAATAGTACTGAAGTATTGAATTAGTGGTCCTGTGGATGTTATATTCATAAATGTAGCTAATAAAACTACTGATAAATTATATATCTATTCCATATCCTTGCCATGTTTGCATTCTTATTTTTTCAAAATTGTCATATCTATGTTCATGCCGACCCCACCTAGTGGCAAAAAACTTGGTTTGGTTTGGTGTCATAGCTATGTTCATATTGTATCGTGCCTATATCCGTGCTTCTTAGGTGGAAACCATGCTTTGCTTTAGATAATATTGGACCATATTTGTCGTCTCTAAGGATCAATCAAGCGGGTTGTTCCCCCCCCCCCCCCCCCCCTCTCTAGTTTGTTGAGCTTTGGCAGTTGTTGCTTGAGTTGTTTGATGAGATTTGGTGATTTCTTAAGGGTGGTGTAGTTGATTGGTAGAGGTAGCAATTATAACTTGAACCCATGAATCTGCACAAATAAACCTGGATTAAATGGTTTTGGGCCCCATTGAGTGAGTACATAATAATATGTTAATAAATTGGTTTAGACAGGTTGACATTTTAAACCTGATGGACACCCAATCAGTGTCTCTTATTCTAATAACCAAATCTAGACCTTAAACTTGCGAACTGGATGCAGTCGGAAGGCAGAAATTTGGAAGTGAAACACTTGCCTTTTCTAATTGGATTGTTGGTTTATGTTTTGGCTTTGTGATTTTAATGTGCAATAGCTTTTCTCTTCTTTTTTTTTTTTTTTTTTTTTTTTCTCTTTCTTGTCACATTTTTCTAATTTCTTTGCACAAGCAAATGAAATAAAATCATAATTATATTTGCACTGAAATAATTAAATAAACAATGAGATTACTCTAAGTTGAAAATAGGGGGAAGAAATCACAAATAATCCAACAACCAATATATATAAATATATGAAAATCCATGTATGACATAAATCGAGTATTTCAAATTCACTCTCATTTCTGAATTGGTAATATAGAAAAAATAATATATATTCTAATGAAATAAAAATGAATAAATAATCTCTCACACTTGATCTATAGAAAACCTAACAAGTACTCACTTATTTATATATATATATAATATGTATGTGCGTATATATGAATCAATGACTCCACCAGAGATCTAATTCTTCATGAGCACGAGAGACAAAACCACTGAGGAACACACGTTGCACCAGAGATTGGCAATGAGTATACCGATCCGAAGTCCACATCAGGCACCAATGCTGAAGAAATCTCAAAATCTTACGCAAATGCGATTGTGAAGATGATCGCCAAAAATAAATAAATAAATAAATAAGAAGCAGGTCAAATTCGGGTTTATGGGCTTGATATGACCCGTATTCAACCCGTCTAACATTGATTTGCTACTAAATGGGTGTAATTGGGTTGAATCCATTTGCATACCAATCTGTTTTGACCCGATCAAAACTTGTTCATTTGCTGGCTTTATTGATGGGTCGTGTCCTTTTTGGACATTGGCACATTGCTGTTTGTCAAAATTATTAACCTGCCAATGCTCAGGTGGATTTTTTTCACAAGATCAGTGCTATTACTTGAGTTTGTTGTGGTGGCACATACATGCTGGTGAGTGATGATTTTACCGTCACTCTCTTTTTCAAAGAGAATTCATTCTTCTTGGTCCTTGGCAGTCTTTCTATTGATAATTTATTCGCCTATGTTTTCTCATCTTATGTAAGTTTCCCAAAGTTGTGAAAAATGAGAGGATGGTTGTATAAGATTGTCTGCATTTATTCAATCAAGTTGGTTTTATATTGTTTACTTGAATACCTGAAATTGTGGGGCTGACTTCTAGACATCAGTTTGATGACATGATGAGGTCACTAGATGTGTTTAGTTGCAATTATCTCTGTTAGGGTGTTAACCTAAAAGCTTAAATTGTTAGGGAGATGGGCAACTTTATTATCTATATTATTATTTTATACTCAACACACACCCTCCCGTGTATCTAAATTACATTTTGACAAAGCTAAACATGTGTGTTAAAAGTTGTCTAACATCGGCCCATAATAAAAATTACTTGTCCTATATAAGAGATGGACTTCCCTCACCTTCACACCTAGGTTTTGAGGTTGAGACTTTTACTCTTATGTATTGTTGGACTTTTTTACATGGTATCAAAGCGAGTTTTTAGCTGGGTCTTATCACAGTCTACGCTGAGCCTATGACCATGTGGGTTAGCTTGAGAAAGGCTGTTAAAAGTTGTCTCACATCAGCCCATAATAAAAATTACTTGTCCCATATAAGAGATGGACTTCCCTCACTTTAATACCTCGGTTTTTGAGGTAGAGACCCCTACTTTTATGTGTTGGATTTATTTACAATTTGCAACAATTAAGTATTCAGTGATGGTGAGATTTGAACTCAGGATATTTTCCTGCTCAATTATCATGTTAAAGCATCTAACCCAAAAGCAATTGGCCGGGAGTGGCGAGAGCCACTAAGATCTTATACTAGTTTGAGAAGCACTATTTATTGATGTAGGATTCCAACAAGTTCACTCACATGCGATTTCTGCTTGCATATGGAGAGGATATGATGCACAAAGTACAAGAAGTGCACAACTGAGAAATTAAAAAGTGAAAGGGGGATGAGGCCCCCTAAAACTCAGCATTGATACCATGTCGTTTTAGCTACCATTTCACTTAAAAACTTAAGCTATTTAGGAGGACAATTTTATTATTTATATTATTATTTTGTACTCTCAATGGCCTTTATGGAGTGTTTCATTCTCGATGTTTAGATAAAACAGTTGTTTGTTTGTTGGGCAAAAAAGTCTATAAAATTAATTGCTCTTTAGACCTATGAATTGCAACCAAACTTGTGTGAAACTCTTGCTAATTCTTCTAGCCCTCCATTTTTGATTTATTAATTATCCATTCAATCTGATTTGGCATAGTCTGTTGGTTTGGTGTTTCTGTTCCACCATTCAAAATCTTACTTTTGTATTGTTTAATCTTTTCAGTTTATCTTATGAAATTTAAATATGGATAAATTTTAAACTATGATTTTGCATTTGGCATGCTTTATACTAAGTTTCAGTTGTATTAAATGTATGCGTTTTGTACTTGTCACATTTGGTGCAGGTGGATGTAAAGCGAAGCATGGATGAAGGTGAGAAGCGATTCAATCAACTTTCCATCGAGGAACGTGGAAAATTTGATGAAGAGACACTAGTCAATGTGAATAACATAAAAAAGCAAAGCAAGACAAACCAAAGAGCCAGTGGATTTAGCAATGAGTACATAGTGGTGAGGTTTAGAGATTGTTCATTCTGAATGCACTTTTGACTTCTTCCATTTTTACTTTTCACAATGAGCTTAGCCTTTGATGGAAACAACCCAGCTCCTTTCATGTTAGGTTGTGAATGGCTTGTGCTTCCTTTGTGCTTCCTTTAGCTTAGGGTTGCATTCCGGTGGTTATTATTATTATTAGGGGTAAATTATCTCTCGAGGTTTGCTAATAATTCAACTTCCTCCCTGAGGTATAAAAAATTACATTTATCCCATGTCAAAGTTAAATTTCCTCTTTTGTCCTTACTGAAACATTTTTTTTCTTCCATTAGATTCTAGATTGGTCCCTGTCTCTCTCTCTTCTCATTTTTCTTTTTCTTGATATTCTATTTCCTGATTTAACTAAGTTAGGCTAAACCAAATTTTCACTTTTGTTATGTGACATTCTGTAACGTTTATTGTCTACGTAATCCAACCCATTCCAACCATTCTGATTCAAAATCTTTATTCTTCCTACAGCTGCACAAATAAATGCATATCATGTAAGTAGAGAAATTCTACTATGAGTCTATGTACAAGAGGGCGTCTTCCCACTGGTTGAGGGTTCCCAACCTTGGCTAAGTTGAGTATGACCTTTATCTTTCAGATTTGGTGAGTGTGAAATACCAATCCAAGATTAGCTAAAATAAGTGTGCTCTTCCTTTCCATGTGAAAAAAAGGGGCATTCCTCTTCTACTCTAAGTATCAGCACATCCGAGTCCGAAACTGAGTAAGTTCCAATCATGTCTTATCTATTCCATCACCAAATAAAAAATAACCACATTACAACAACATTCATCTCTCTTCTTTTATAAACTGGTAACCATCACTAATTTGCTTATACCAAAATAAAGTTAATCCTAAAACAATCCCCCAAAGTAAATCATAATTATTGAATCACTATGTTTATTGCTAATGACCTAAATATAGTGATGGGTTTAGGTAGTAGAGAAGTCGAGGGGAGATAATATTAAGTGGTCTCATGGGTCTGAACAGGAGATAGAGATAGAGAGATGGAGGGAGAGGATGGGTACCTAGAGGAAAAAAATTACAAGGGAAAAAGATTGTTGAGAGAGAATAATCGGGTTCCTAGAAAGTGGGTTTAAAGTGTGTGTGTGGGTGTGGGTTTGTTGAGTGAGAGAGAGAGAGAGAGAGGTTAGAGTTACAAATGTAATATAGCTGTTTAGAGAGAGAGAATAATTGGGTAATGGAGAGAATAGGTGTGTGCATTTGTAGATTAAGAGATGAACATGATGGATAATGAGAGAAGAAAACTGTTCTTGAGGAGAACGGGAGGAAGAGAATAGTTATGGTGGTTCATGAGTTGATCGAATCAACACAGCTAGGTGATGGTGTGTGGCACATTCAAGCTTTATGGGGTGGAGTAGAAATTTAAAATTGAGTGGCTAATTGTAGAAGTCGATGAGTTGAAACAAATTTAAAAAATAAGGGCGGTATAAATAATTTTTCGTACCTTAGGAAGGGGGTTGTAGTATTGGCAAATCTCAAGGGAGGTTTTAAGTAATTTGCTTTATTATTAGTTTTGATATGTTGGTTCATTTGGTCTTATTTTGTTCTATATGCCTGTAACTACTGAGCTATATTTTTCAATAAAGTTTATGATGTTACCATTCAAATAATTTTCTGATTTGAAAGTGACCTTTGTTCAGCTCTAGAGGTTCTTTTATACACACGTACATATATATTATCATTCCTCATGAATATATCAAATTTCAGATAACAATCTTGGTGGCTGCTGAAGGAGTACATAAATTGCCCACCATTAATGGCAGTAGAGATTTGAAGGAAGCCCTGCAAAAGCTTGCCTCTATCCCTGCAAATAGAACTCTAGTAAGAACTGAATAGTCTCACCCAACTTGTAATTATCTCTCCATGTGATTCTTCCATGTCTAATTCAAATCGATTTCCACGCAGGCTGTTGAGGTATTGTGGACTCCTCAGAACGAAAATGACACATTGTCAGAGCGTGAATTGCTTGAAGATTACCCGCTCTTGCGGCCTCTATAAGTAATGTAATTTGATACCTTACATATGTATGTATATAGTTTTTTTTTCCCACCTTAGAGAGGGGTATGAAGTGAACTGCTTTTTAGGATCATAAGTACAGTTATGAGAGAGAAGAGAGATTACTGTAATATTAACAAATTTGTAAAAATTTACAAGCCCCTGAGCATTCACAATGAAGCATGAGCTTCTTTCTCTCTTTCTGGTGTTGTAATCGTGGCTTGGTTTGGCTGTTAATGCATCATGTGGTCATTGGGGATCTCTGGTAATCATTTACTTAAATTGCTGATGTGTGGGGAGATTATAACGTATGGTGCACCAAAAAAATAACGAAAAACATAATTTGAGTGATTTTTGAGTATTTGGTATGCAAATCACGTTTTAAAGAAATGAATAGTAAAATTTTTTTATTTTTTGTTAACTTTTGTGCAGAGAAATCTGTTAAAATGAATTTTCAGATTCGTTGAAACGGTTTTGTTGGCGGAACAACTTTTGTGCAGTGAAGTTCATCGAAATGTAGCGATAAATCAATCGGAACGGTTTTAAAATTTCATTAAAAAATATTGACAATGAGTTTTATTTGATAGTTGGGATGACGATAATTACATTAAAAAAAAATTACATCTATTCCATTAATTGAACTTGAGTAATGTAATTTTTTTTTTTAAATATATTGACTTTTTTTAATGTTATGATAGGTGTAATGTGTAAAAAAATAATAAAAAATTTTAAAATTTTGCGAAGTTTTTTTTGGCGCTTTACGGCACGTCAAAGTACCCCTATTTATTGAACTGTTTTCGTGTAATTATTAGATATTTCCTGCTAGTATTACGTTCTAGGTGAATACAACCACCCAACACTCCCCAGTCATGAACTGGGAATGGGAATTGGTTTATTTATTTATTTATTATTATTATTTTATTTATTTTTCAAAAATCTTTGGTTGATTTCACAGTCTTGGGTTGCCCCCAGCCTAGGAGATCGTGTCATTTTTTTGGGGAGGGTGAGTCAAATATTTTTTGGGCAGACATTAATATGCCAATTGTTTTTCTTTTTTTTTTTTTTTTTTTTTTTTTTATGTTGATCAAGTTTTAGCAAAAAAGTTAACATTTATTAATATTTTTTTCAATTTTCTCCACCAAACACAATATTAATTTTTATCAATTTTTTTTAATTATTAATATTTCTTTTATTTTCTTTTTTACTTTATAAATTTTTTATTAAACAACTAATCACAAAAGTGGTGTAAATTTTTATTTTTTAATTTTTGTTGATGTGTCAAGCGACCCTTAAATTTTATTTTGTATTGTCAAGATGAAATGTTTTTGAAGATTGATGAATGGGCTCTAGAATTTTATTAAACTTTTGAACGACTAATTAAAAAAAATGAATTTTATTAATTATCTAATTTTTTAAACTTTTAAAATTGCAAAAAAAAGTGAAGTAATTAAAATTAAAAGGCCAATTTATGTGTTTGTCCCACTATTTTTATTTTTTTTGTTTATACGGATAAAGTTACACTTATCCAAATAATATTTTATTTTTATTAAATTATTTAAATAATATCCAAAAAAGTAATTAAATTAAAATAGATAAGTTAATTCATTTGTTGCCTTAAAAGGAGGACTCGGGGGAGCCTAAATTCGCAGGTTTCTTAAAAATCGTAAACGAGTTTAGTCCTGCTGAATGCCATTTACAGCTTAATAGTCAATAAACGATTTTGTTCCTTGTCTTGGTAAATAAAATTGAAAACTAACATAAGCCTGTACATATTAATCTTCAAATGTCTCTCTCTCCCTATCTGATATATCGTTTTCAATATTCGTTGTCTCAAACCGTTATCTGAAACATATATATATATATATACTAGCATTTTTCTGTGCCTTACAAGAAAAATTAAAAAAATTCTTAGCCATTGATCAAATAGATAGACAATCTTAACCATTAGATATATATATATATATATAGATGTTAAATTAATGACATGATTTATTATATAAATATATATATTTTATTAAAAGCACTCTGCTACAAACTTTCAAAAGAACAGCATAGGCCTAATTTTTGTTGATCCAAAATGTAGAACAAAAAAGACATCTAAATAAATGAATGAAAGGTTGCAGTAGCTAACCTGGGAGAATTTAGGCCTTGCAACTTTGTTAGCGATAATCATGTAAATACATATATATGTTTGTAAATATTAATTTCAATATGAATATTAGGGAGAGGGGCTGTATAGAGCAGTAGCCTTGACCTGTTTCAATAATTTCACTATTTGAAAAATAATAAAAATAAAAAAGGAATAGAATAACTTCACTTCCAACTGCTCGAAGAACGAATAAGCCTTGAAGTGTGATTCATGGTAGGTACTAGGTACAGCACAGTACAGGGAGTGGTAAGGGTATACTTTACCCAAAAACTTTAAGGCCTTGTTTGGTACAAGAGAATATGATGAATCACCATTGCTTACATTTTCATTCCTTGTTGTTTCTACAATTTCGAAATGTCGATAAATGGAATGACATTATTAGTACAGGAAATTGCCATTCCATCCAATGCTCTTGCATCGAATTATGCCTAAGTTTCAAAGATACAGAGGGAAACCTGGTTAGTCTCACCCAGTGAACAGAAGGAACAAGCCTCCCATAATCCTACCCACCACCCTGCCCTTAGGAATCGAAATATTGAAACTATGAGGACGATCAAGTGAGTGGGAGTAAGAAAACCAAATTTGCTCTGGCTGCCTGCCAATTTTGGTTTAGAGTTCTCAAGTTAATCTCCCTCACTCATCATGCCAAAGTCTACAGTTACCATGACGTAATGAAGCAGAAAAGACCAGACATATAACCACAAAAAGCAGAAAAGACCACATACTACCAAATGAAACATGCGGCCGTTAGCCACAAGGATGAACACATACC
>JAVXUM010000011.1:13961137-13982496 GCA_035590655.1 Pouteria glomerata | reverse complement strand
TCCCTCCCATTTTACTCCCTTGAAAAACAGAGGAAAAATGCCATTTCCACCCTAGCTTCCAACATTACCCTTCCTTCCTTCCCATCTTCTACCAAGCCAAACGCATTGTAGGACAAGTTGCTTCTTATAAATCTAGTCTAGATATTGTTGTTTGATTTGAGGATATGTCTCAGATAGGTTTCCAACTGTCCAATATTCATTGTTTGGACAGGTTTTCACATCATAATATTTCTCATGTGATCCTCATTAATCTATATGGTAAAACAAAAGGAATTTTATTGCTATAAATCTAAGAGATAATAACTAACATGGGGTCTGAAGTTATTATTGGGCACCTGTACCATATATAGTCCGTTTTGATCATCAATGAAATATACATGTCACATGAGTATTTGAGTGGTGTTTGTTATGTTCTAGAAACACCTAGAATATCATAGTGAAGTAAGTGTGGGGGTTTTAGGTTAACCTGGGGAGGTCAAGCCTTCTGGAAATTATACTGACGATTGATAATGGCGAAATCATCGGAGTTCGGCGAAGAGACGAGAATTAGGGTAATCTGGAACAAAAGAGAGAGAGAATAGGTGAATGTGGTAGATGCTTGATGCCAGACTCTTGAGAAGGAGGGTTTATATAGGTGAAGAGGGAACCCTTTTAGGTGGGAGTTAGGGCCTTGAATTCGTTTAGGAAGATGTTTAGCCTTGACTTGGCACGCCATTGAGGGATAAGAATTTCCCGCTTGATTCTCTAATCTAGATTGGTTGGGCAAATCCCAACGGTCATTTGATTCTAGCCTCCAATCTATTGAATCCTCGATGATCTCGCTAATTTGTTAAGTGGTTTGAGGAATTCTCGGACCTTGTTCCAAATCTGAGAATAATTCATGTTCCTGCAAAGGGATTACCATCACAAGTGGAATTATCCCACCTGAAGCAAAGTATCATGGCTCATGAGGGCATTTGCTGCGGCTCGAAAATTGAGAAGGTACAAGTATATTCCCGCGGCCAATAGGTGTTCCTGAGGAAGCACGGTTACTTTGTGGGAAGTAAAAAGAAATGAAGCTGGGCCTTTGAGCTGTGGCTCAAACACCTACAGTAAGAAATATTTGTTAATCATCAATCAACAACAATCATTTCCGGTTCCTGATAAGATGTGAAATTCTTTGTGCTTTACCACACCATTATGTGTGAGGTAACTAGACCTTTTCTTGCACGTAGTTATTTTTATGCTTCAATGCTCCAACCTCATCGTGTTGTAGGAAGGAATTTCTTTTGGATATCTAATTTCATTGTCGTTATCGAAAAAATTAAATTCCTTCCAACTGGGGACTTTTTGTGTGGGTCACTTTAACATGGGCTTGTCAACCTCAACCAATTAATTTTCAAGCCAATTAATCATGTGTTTTTAAATATATACAAACTAAATCAACTAGAATTTTTACAAGGAAAACCCTTAACAACTCACAAGGGTGAAAACATCGGATCTGATGCGGAGACCAACCAAATAATCTACTATGGACAACCTGGTTACATAGGATTTGGATGCAATAGAACACAAACCTATTTTCCAAAACCCTTTGCTTGCACCTCTCCAAGTGGAACACCTTCTCCAACTCCTTAATGAAGAATATAGAGGTGCACGCTTTAGAATGTTTCCAGACTCCTTCGGATCACAACTCAAACTATTGAATGATTTCTTAAATGGATAAGAGATGAGAGACTTTGTCCTTGAAGCTGTTTGTCATCCTTAGTGTTTTCTCTCATGAAATTCTTGGAACACCACTTCCTTAAATAGGCATGAATTGCTAAAATAGAATTGAAATCCTAATTATAAAGGAATAGGAGATATTATAAATCATGGAGTTGCCATTCTTGTGAGTTTCTATCACTGAAAATTTGGAAATCCTATGAACTGTAGAACTCCTTATTCTAATACATTCCTAAATTATCACTCAAGTAATCTTTAGCCCCTTGCTGACTAGTTGCTAATTAGAAATTCTAGCATGTTTGATTTTTAGAATATTACAATTTGATATTGGGAGAGGAAAGAAGGCTAAAACACTTTGGAACTATGCTATATTGGCAGTTTTGTGGCTATTATGGAAGGAAAGAAATAGTAGAACATATTTGAGGAGAAGGAATGTGAGAAACTGTGGGATAGATGTAAACTTCAAGCTTCTTTATGGGCTTCGATTTCTAATGAGTTTAAAGGAATTCCTCTCTTTTAGTTAAAATGAGTTGGAAGGAGTCTTGTAGATAGGAGTTTTTCTTTGATTGTCTCTCACATGAGGCCTTCTTGTCCTTGGTTCTACGTATTCTATTTTCATTTTCATCAATGAAAGTTTTGTTATTTATCACCCAAAAAAAAAAAAATATACAATTGGATGGTTTGGCTCACAGAATTAGTCATCACAATTTTGGACTTCACGTTTTTGTGTAGTTGGGTCTCAATACTTTTCTGATGATTTCAGGTCCAGCAAAACTTGATTCTTCTAGTTTTTCGAAGGCAGATAGCACAAAGGCTGTTGTTCAAGATGAAGAATATACTCGTATACTGTCCAGGATTGATGAACTTGAGAAAGAAGAACTTGCAGCAGAAAGTATCAACGAGGGTGATGAAGATGATGAGTATTGTCCTATGATGTCCAAGCTCGATGAACTTGAGGAAAAGGAACTTGTAGCTGAAAGTGTCAATGAGTATAATGACGATGTGCATGCCAAAGCTGATTTTGGGCACTACAAAAGTCAACATCCCTCTGATCTCAAGTACATAAATTCAGAGGTAATGTTTGGGATAATTTTTTAATTTAAATATGGAACTAATAGATCCACAAAATTTTTCATTTGATTTTTACTTTGTTTTAATATCTGTTTAAATAGGGCCATCAGGTGAAGGAATTTTGTAAATAGATATAAACCTGCATGATAGCAGATATTAGCATGAGCTGGGGGGTGAGGAGGTAAGAGGGTTGGGGGAGTCTAGATTTTTGTTCATTTTTCATTCGCTAGAGCTGGTGGAGATGCAGAATCGGCAAAGGAGAGCTCTGAGAGGTATTCATCTTTACCCACCAAGAGAGAGAGAGAGAGAGAGAGAGAGAGGTATTCATCTTCTATTGGACAAGTGGCACCCATCACGGAGGTTCTTGAGGAAGGGATGGGAGGAGGAGAGCGTATGGGTTAGAATGGTGGGCTTTTGTCTTCAATGAAAACAAAGAAGCTACAGGGTCCAATATTTAAATTCAAGTCCAATCAGTTTTGTTTGAAGAAGCTTACAGACTAGTCGTTTAGTAAGCAATGTATGCTTTATTTTTCTGGTTTCTCTTTTATTTAGACTACATTTCCTTTATTTTCTACTAATGGGGATGATGTTCACTTTAGGGGGTGGAGTGGTATGACAAGAGTCAAGTTCCACATTTTGTAATGGAGCTATGTTGGCGGGAGATGGAGGAGATGAGAAGAGCAAGAGAAATGGAAAGTCATTGTGGGGAAGGACTAGCTTAAGGTAGTCAATTAGCAGATTGCTGGGAGGTGGTGGAGTGCCAACCTTTTGCTATTTTAGTTCCTGCAGTTTTGCCACTAGGGGAGGACACTTTGGGTTTGATTGGGCACTGCGGGGAGAATGCTTAGAGGATTTCTGATTGGATTTTAAGAAGAATGAAGACTTTCAAGAAAACGTTGGGAGTTTCCTGCGACAATTTGGAGGTAGAATTTGAAAGATTTTCAAATATTGAAAAGAGATGGAGGTCTATGTGAGCCACTAAAGGTAGAGCTTTGAATGTTAGGGGGAGGAGGGAATTAAGGTTGCTGGAATGCTTCCTTAACTTTGATAGGAGGAGGGCAAGGCAGTCCGGAGGAGGGCAAGGCAGTCCAGAGGAGGGCAGGGCAGCCTGTTTAAATGTGTTACAAAACTTTGAATTGGAATGTTAGGACATCAGAGGCAGGGAGAAATGCGTCTCAATCAAAGCGATCATTAATAGGTGGGTTTGCCAGATTTGGTTTGTTTGCAAGAAACCAAATTGGAACAAGTTTTTTTTTTTTTTTTTTGGGGGGGGGGGGGAGGTGCGGTGAATTTGGGGATTGAGGTGGGAAAGATGGTGGATGCTGTTAGTAGTGGGGCCTTGGGGGGTATTTTGCTCCTTTGGAATGTTAGAAGCTTGGAATTGGAAGTAGGAAGCTTTTCTATTTTCGAAAAATTTAGCTGTATGAGTGATGGCTTCAGATTGGTCTTTATGGGGTCTATGGGCCTATGTCCAGAATAGAGAAAAGGGATTTCTTTGAAGAGTTATTGGCTGCATATATATGGGATCAAAGGTGGACCCACCCTATGCCGAGGGTGGGCGACCGCCTACACTGAAAAATCTTAGAGTCCGATTTGATCCGACCTGGCCCGACCCCTAAAAAGTCCTATCCCCTAACCTGCCTCCCGATTCTTATTTCTTCCGTTTCCTTCTCGACTCTCTCTCTCTCTCTCTCTCTCCCCCCGATGGTTACCGCTAGCGGCGTCGGCAACCCCTGGAGGTGTTTTTTCTAACGCTTCACATGTCACTTCATATGTCCACAAATTAGTCAGGCAAATAATCTTGCTTGTTAGATTCTAGGCTACGCTGCAATCTTATTTGTTAGATTCTGGACTATGCTGACTTGAGTTACGATGATTTAGGCTTACACTGACCAAATTTTTTGGGTCCATTTCTGTATGGGATCTAACGTGGTGCTTTAGGGGTGATTTTAACGAGATCAAATGCGAGGTGGAGAGACAGGAGTGTGTAGCTATTTCCGGGTCCATGGCATCTTTTAGTGACTTGATCGAAAACTTGGAATTGGTGGATTTTTTGTTGCCAAGTGAGGCCTACATTGACTAACTCACGGAGTAGATCCAAGCTAGATAGATTCCTTGCTTCAAGGGGTTGGTAGGAATATTTTCCGTATGGTAGGAATATTTTCCGTATACTTCTTGGTGATTGTTGCCTAGGGTTGTCTTTGACCAGTTTCTTATTTTGTTGAATTGTGGTGGCATATGTTGGGGGTCAACTCCTTTCACATTTGAGAATATGTGGTTGATAGCTTTAAGGAAAGACTAGCATATCGATGGGCAAGTTACATTTTTGCATCTAAATTGAAATTGTTAAAGGAGGAATTCAGGAATCTAGAGTCAAGGAAGTTAGTCCTCTTACATGAAATTAAAAATATACATCTTCTAGAGGATTTGGGTCCTTTAGCGGAAGAGGAGGCTAGACAGAGGGAATCCAAGTGATTAGAGTTCAGGGCATCTGGCTAAGTTGGAAGAGACAAGTAGGAGGCAAAAGTTGTTGCTATGGCTTAAGTAGGGAGACGGGAACATTAAATTCTTTCATTGTGTGACCAATATACATCAGATGATGAACTTCATTGAAAAAATATGGATTGATGGAGAATTCATAGAGGGGTAGGATGAGGTGAGTTAGCGTATAGTGTAGTTTTTGTCCAGCCTATTTGAAAAGAAGGAGCATTGGAGGCCTCCGGCATATGGATTGGAGTTTCTTGCGATTTCCACAGGCAAGGCGCTTTTTTTGGTCGAAGCTTTTTCAAAAGAGGAAGTTTGGTTGGCGTTAAAATCCCTTAATGGAGACAAGGCCCCATGACTAGATGGTATAAAAATTGGTATTTTTCAAAAGTCGTAGAAACTAGTTGAGGATGATGTTATACGAGTGTTCACAAAATTTCATATGAAACGAGCCTTTATTATAAGCATTAATGCCTCTTTTGTAGCTCTGACCTCTTGGAAAGTAGGAGAGGACATTTGAGACTTTAGGCCTATAAATTTGGTGGGGGCATTGTATAAACTATCCGCAAATGTGCTGGCTTTGAGGCTTAAGAAGATATTGGGGAGGTATTGTGTCAGAGGTTCATAATGCTTTTGTGAAGGGGAGAGATTTTGGATGCTGCTCTCATTGCCAATGAAGTAGTAGATTCAAGAATTAAGAGTGGAAACTAGGTCAAATTTGCAAATTGGACATTGAGAAAGCTTATGATCACGTCAATTGGGCTTTCTTGTTATACCTCCTAAAGTGGATGGGTTTTGGAGCCCAATGGAAGAAGTGAATTTCTTGGTTATTAAAGTTCTCCATTTTGATAAACGGTTCCTTGGCAGTTTTCTATTAGTTGTCAAGGGGTTTGCGACAAGATGACCCTTATCTCCTTTCTTATTTGTCTTAGGCTTAGTTTGGGAAGCTTTTTTTTGCTAACTACTAACTAGCTACGAAAAAATAATTTTTTTTTTGGTGTTTGGGAAGGGAAATAATCAAGCTTTAGTAGGTAACTTTTTAACTTTTTGTTAATTGGACATTTTTGCCCTTCATGGTTTAAAAAAAGTTTAAAATGTAAGAACATAATTTTGGTTATTTCAAAAAAAGCCAAAAAATTAGGTAGCCAGAAGCTAGCTTTTTAGCTAATGTTGCCAAACTAGGCCTTAGTCATGGAAGCGCTCAGTAGGCCCATTGACAAGGCAACACAAGAGGGTTGTATCACAGGTTTCAAGGTGGGAGCCACCAACCCGTCCATTGAGATATCACATTTATTGTTTGTGGACAACTCCATAATTTTTTGTGAAGCAAACTCTCTTAGTTTTGGCCGCTTGCGGTGTGTACTCATATGTTTCGAGGTGGTGTCAAGGTTGAAGGTCAATTTGGGTAAGTTTGAATTGATACCCTTAGGCGAGGTCAGAGATCTGGACAGTTTGGCAGTGTTGATGGGGTGCAAAGTCAACTAGTTGCCATTGGTATATTTGGGTTTGCCTTGGGGGGCACCCTTCAAGGTTAAACATACTTCTGATGGCATTCTTGACAGATATAAAGGAAATTGGCTGGTCGGAAGAGGGGGTATCTTTATAAAGGGGGGTAAGGTCGTACTCATTAAGAGCGGTCTCTTTAATTTTCCAATCTACTTTATGCCACTCCTCAAAATGCCGGCCATCGATGGCTAAAAGGATGGAGAGACTTCAGAGAAACTTCTTTTTGGGAGGATCGGAATATGAGACTAAATTTCATCTAGTGAATTGGGCATAGTGTGCAAGCCAATTAGTTTTTTTTTTGGGGGGGGGGGGGGGGGCGCATTTCTCAACCCAACACAACTTACCCATTTTCCAATCAAACGGGGTTGGCTAAATGAATCATTTTTCTCTACTATGCTTGTTAAGAGCCATATCCTCTAGCATCTTTAGTATTTATATTGATTTATTTTCTTTTTAATACTGTTGTTAGATTATCAAGAAATAATTTTTAGAATTTCTACAACAATTATATCCTGACTAGAGGGGTGCACATGTAATGTGCGTGATTAGCAATTTATTTGTGCAATATTATCAATTAGGGGTATTAAAAAAATGATATTATAGATAAAAAGTTGGAATGTAAAATGACTTAATTAGGGAATTTTTTGGAAGTTATTTGATTCAAAATTTGAAATTGATGGGATGTTGAAGGGTAGTATGGGAAACTAAAAAAGTTTTGTTGCTATCACAGAGCCGTTACATTACTATCTTGTAGTCCTCTTTGCTGTTCTTTGTCTGGCAAACAGTTTTCATTGTTGTCTTTCATCCATTTTTCCGACTACTTTGATCAATATTGGAGCAAATTGTGTTAAGCTTTAATCCTTAAAAATACATCTATAATAATTTTACCCTCTCCCAATACTTGAATGAGGTCTAGTGTAATTTAAATGCATATGTTGCTGTGTTATCCATGTTTAAATTATCATTTTTGTGTTACAAAAGCTACCAAGCTTGCTGTCAGAAAGTTTTAATTATATGAATGCAGTGATTGTGAAACGTTTTGATTTGAGATGTTTATATTGGTTTTGGTTATGCTGAAATCATGGTGGCTGAAGACGGTTCTCATTGAGGCTACCAGCGGTAATACTGGCATTGGTTTGGCATTCATTGCTGCTGCTAAGGGCTACAAGCTTATTCTAGTTATGCCATCTTCATATAGTATTGAGAGAAGGATAGTTCTTCGAGCTTTGGGAGCAGAGTTATACATCACAGATATAGCAAAGGGCATTGATGGGGTTTTTGGAAAGGCCCAAGAGATTCTGGAAAGGACACCCAATGGTTATTATCTAAATCAATTTGAAAATCCTGCTAACCCAAGGGTACTACTATCTGATCAATATATTGTAATGTGGACAAACCTGTAAATAATTTTTAATTTAGACAGATGGGACGAAAGCTTTACTTGTTATTTGTCATTCTGTAGATTCATTATGAAACAACAGGACCAGAGATTTGGAAAGGCTCTAAAGAGAAGGTTGATGCATTGGTTGCTGGGATAGGGACTGGGGGTACCATCACTGGTGCTGGGCAATTCCTCAAGCTGAAAAATCCGCAGATAAAGGTTTTTCTCCCCTTCTTTGCTTAAGGATTGCATTTGAGAGAGAGAGACAGAGAGGTCTTGTGTCTCATGTTCTTTTTCTTGGCTTTCTTTTGTTTACATATAGCTCTACGGTGTAGAACCAGCTGAAAGTCCGGTTCTGAATGGAGGTAAACCAGGTGAGTCATCATGATATATCATGTATAGTAATAGTATTCAATTTTATTATTTTTGGTAATTTCATATTGTTATGTTGCTACTTGTTTTAATTTTATATTTTTTTGGGGGCCTGGGGGAGAGGTTTTCTAGGTAATTCGTTTGAATAATATGCCAGATAAAAAATAGAAAGAAAACAAAAGGAATTTAAATGCTTCATTTTATAGAAAACCCAATCTGCTTTCACATAGATAAAGGAGTTGTTCCCATGACACTAGAAGTTTCCAAAATGCCCGAACTTCAGTGTCCTTTTTTGAAGCAGTAGACACGTGCCTTGTATCCATGATTGTCTGCTCTATGTTATCGTGGTGATCACTGTAATGGAATCCAAGAGTGATTTCTTAAATGGAGGAGCTTTGGTCAACATGTTTAAGGATGTATGGATTCCTGAAAATTGTCTTGTAAAGAAGCACATTGAGATTTGTAGCATTGGAATTGAGCTTAGCAGAAACCTAGGTTATGTAAAAATTAATCTGCAAGGGGACAAGATGAGTTCATTCACTGAGTTCTATGTCATCAATGCAGACACCGTGTACCATTTTCTCCTTGGCTTAATTTTGATGCATATCTACAATTTCAAGTCCTCAATTTCTTACCAGTCCTACTAGACAACTGAAAATTGAAATTCCATGAGTATTCTTGCCTAGTCATTCCATTTAATGTGATAGAGCTAACATCAGGAGGCAGTATTCTTCAAAGAGCTAGTGGAAGAAGGGATACAACACAAACGACTTCAATTCTTCTATCTAAATGTGAGCCTCTCGTACAAGGTAAAGCAAGTATTCCAATGATTGAGAAGTAAAATTCTGGCCAAGCCACGGAGAAGGAAGATGTACCTATTATGTTCATCCCAAGGGAAAGCTAGTATCTTTTGCTTATGATTATCCGAGGGACCTGACTTTGTTAAAGAAGGTGGTCCCAAAGCTGTAGTATTTGCAGTTCATAGAGTGGCCAACAAAGTAGTGCCCAAATGGATACAAAATGATCCTATGCTACAGAAATAGGAGTTACAGGAGGTTGATTTGGACTGTAGTGGGAGTACCAGGATGTGTTGCAGAAGAAAGAATAGCAATGCTGACTTTTCTTAGAGAGTACTACGATGTGTTCGCCTGGAACTAATGCCAGGGCTTGATCCTGCATTCATGGGACACCACCTGAATGAATATCCCACAACTAAGCCTATTAAACAGGTAGCTAGAGTATTCTGAATAGAGATGGAGCTTTATTTCAAGGATTAGATAAACAATAAGCTTGATGTGTATTTTTATTAACCTTGTACAATAGCATATCTGGCTCTCCAATGTGGGCATCTGTACAAAGGGATGATGGGCAGATATGCATGTGAATTTGTTGTAAGAATTACGCGGACAGGTGTCCTGTAGTGGCAACATTTGTTCTTCACACACATAACCAAAAGGCTTAAGCTCTGAAACTTCCCACGCTTCCCTATAGCAACGATCGCTAATTTTTCCTAGCCTTGATGTCACGTCCAACCTAGTAAAGTTTTTGTATTATCCTAGTAGGAATTTTTTTTATGGTTCTTTTCTTTTCTTTTTATTATTTAGCTTTCTTCATTGCGTTGAATGTTTTACATCGGTGATCACGCAGGCTCAATCATATTGGGCTTGGGAACATGTCAACTTATAATATGAAACATTTAAGAGTGAATATGGAAATAACTAGTATCTTCTTTCGAATTTTAGCCAATGCACTGCCTATTCAAGCATGTTTGAGCATGCACACTTATGTTCTTTCATTGCTACCTTGTCAGTTGTGGTAGTCAGAATCACTTAGGTACTGAAACAGTAAACACAGCCAGATCATAATTGTGTCATAGGTCAAAGTGCTAAAAAAATTATTACAAAATATCAATTTATATGTATTATAATATAGATATATAATATCAAAAGGTGTTGTGGAGAATGGAATGTAGGGATATTATTTCTTATTAAAACTTGTTTGATTTTGATGGTAGACAAGCTGATGTTTAACTATGAAAGATGAGCATCAACAAGAGGGAAGATATGATTAAATCAGTGTTTGATAAATTATTGAGTATCATATGCATTGACATTTTGTCTTGCTGGTATTGTCAATTCGTTGTGATAATATTATAGCAATATTTTCATGATGGTTGCTGATGCCAGGTAATTACCTAGTCATGGTCATTATATTGAACTTAACCCCCCACACTTGCCTTGTGGGAAACTCTCGATATCTCCTACTAAATTATCTCTATATCCTGATTGTAACTTGTCAAATTGTTTGCTTCCTCTTTCTTCTTTCAAGAAAATAACGTAGAATACATTTGTTTGCATCCCATGCTTGTTGTGCCACTTTATTTTTTTGGTAACTAAAACGTAGCACATCAAGTAAAATAAAAATGGCGGGGGTTGTTATTGTAGTGCTTTCTTTCCTTCTTGGAAGCAGTTACTATTTTTGTTGGGTTGGAATTTTGTTTTGACATAAGTTTTCTCAGTAGCTTCGCATTATTAGAATCATCATGGCAACATTGCTCTGACTTGATCAGTTAATGTTGCTATCTTATTCATTTCATCATATCATGTGCAGAAATGATTTTTGTGCTATGTATCCTTGTTTCAATTTTCTTTTTCTTATGAATGTGATGGTTTTTATGCGTGTCACAAACCTCATTTATGTGGCTATAAACTAAAGTGTCCCAATTTGGGATTAATTGGCTTATTAGTATTAAGGTTCTAATAGCAACAAAAATTGAGTGTTTAACTTATTTTTTCTTGGTCAAGTGGTTTGAGTGAAGCGATATTCTCTCGGACTGACTGTTTCATATTGGTGTGCTTGTTTTCATATTAAAGGTCCACACAAAATCCAAGGAATAGGTGCGGGTATCATCCCTACCATTTTGGATGTCAGCATTCTTGATGAAGTTGTTCCAGTAAGTTTTGACATAAGAGCATTATGGATTTAGTTTATTTGACGTGGAAACTTTTTCTACTTGTGCTATAACTTCAATTTTTGAAGTAAGAAATATTAAATGGGAAATAAGAGCATAAATGTTTATTTGTAGAACTATATAGAAAACTATTGGATTCTGGTCACTACCTATTTTACTATCTTATATCCTCTAGTTGGTAGTGTAAACATTCTGGAATTGAATGTAATGACTTGATTTCATTATGTGTGTCATAGTACCTATTTATATATGTTGAAAGTAGAAGAAGTATAATTTCTTTTTCATATCTTGGAATGAATTACACCATTGCCTATAAATACATAAACTACCTCAAACAAGAAAGGAAACAAGAATAATTATGCTAATCAAATCTCTCAATCAAATCCTAATCAAATCCCTCAATCAAGGGAATATGCTATCTCCTATTTTAGGAATATATATATTTACATGCCTCCTCAAGCTAGTGAATAGATATCATTCATTCCCAGCTTGGTAACAATTGTTTGAAACCTGGGATTATTTAAACCCTTAGTGAGCACATATGCTATTTGGGAATTCGTGGGCACATAAGGTGTACAAATCAAACCACTATCTAGCTTTCCTTTGATGAAGTGCCTGTCCACCTCAATGTGTTTGGTTCTGTCATGCTACACTGGATTATGAGCAATATTGATTGCAGATTTGTTATCACAGTAAAGTCTCATGGGACCGTCCCATTTAATCTTCAAATCTTCCAAGATAATCTTCAACTAGAGTAGCTCACAAACACCCTGTGCCATTGCTCGAAATTCTAATTCAGTACTTAACCTTGCCACCACATTTTACTTTTTGTTACTTCATGTAACTAAATTTTCACCAAGAAAAGTACAATACCCAGTTGTAGATCTTCTATCAGTGATTGAACCCACATAATCATCATCTGTGTATGCTTCGAGTATAAGTCCAGCATTCTTTCGGAACAAAATTCCTTTTCCCGGTGTTCTTTTGAGGTAGTGCAATATCCTATAAACTGTTTGTAAGTGAACTTCTTTCGGATTGTGCATGAACTGGCTTACTACGCTGACAGCATAGGCAATATCAGGCCTAGTGTGAGACAAGTAAATGAATCTTCCAACCAATCTCTGATACATTCCCTTGTCAATAGTAACATCTCCTTCTGCCTCTCCAAGCTTGTGGTTGGAATCTACTGGTGTACTTACAGGTTTGCATGCTAACCTCCCTGTATCTTTCAAAAGATCAACAATATACTTCTGCTGAGAGATAAAGATTCCTTGCCTTGAGTGTGCCACTTCAATTCCCAGAAAGTATTTCAATCTTCCTAGATCTTTAGTTTCAAACTCTTTCTCCAGACTTTGTTTCAGATTTTGTCTTTCCTTCTCATCATTTCCTGTCATGATCATATCATCAACATATACCAGCAAAATTGTAATTCCCCCTGAATCCGAGTGTTTGATGAAGAGTGTATGGTCTCCTTGGCTTTGTTTATATCCCATATTTAACTCCCATATTTAACATTGCTTTGGTGAATCTTCCAAATCAGGCTCTTGGAGACTGTTTTAGTCCATACAATGCCTTTTTCAGTCTGCACACTTTATTAGCTGCCAGATTTTCACGAAAACCAGGTGGAATTTCCATGTGGATTGAATCCTCTAGATTCCCATGTAAGAAAACATTCTTCACATCAAATTGTTGCAAGTGCCAATTATAGTTAGCAGCCAAGGACACTGTGTTCATCTTAGCAAGAGGAGCAAATGTTTTTTTATAGTCTATCCCATAAGTTTGAGTGTATCCTTTGGCCAATAGTCTTCCTTTATACCTCTCAAGTGTACCATCTGCATTATACTTTACTGTGTAAACCCACTTGCATCTCACTGGCCTTTTTCCTTTAGGGAAGTCCACCACCTCCCATGTGTGGTTCCTTTTTAAAGCTTGCAATTTCAACATTCATGGCATTTCTCCAATGTTCACAGGCTAAAACTTCAGATAGTGTTTTGGAAATAGACACAGTGTTTAAACTTGTGAGAAATTTCCTAAGAGATGATGAACATTTGTTAAAGGACACAAAATGTGAGACTGGATATAATGGGTTTTTTGTACATTCCCTAGTTCATTTCCTACTAGCAATAGGTAATTCAATATTAGATACAGGTTTTGGTAACATTGAATTCCATAACTATGCTATGATCATAGAATCCTCTTCATCCCATGCATCAAAATTCGGATCACCCGGTTTTGGCCTGATCCTGTTGGATAACTTATCTTACCCTTACTTTTCAAAAAAAGTTCAGATAAGTTGGGACCATTTTAAGTAGTTTTTTCCATTTAACCGATATGTAACTTGGATCTATTGTAATTCCTCGATCTGAACAATTGACTGTGTAACAATGTCTTTTGTTTTAGACATATTAATAAACTATCCGAGTGCTTGAAACAATCTTAACCACCAATCTAGAGAGCAATTGCAATATGGACAACCCTTTGGAGTGACGTTCAACGGTGTCGAGCAAAGAGGATCGTCAATTAGAATTGACGACCAAGGAGGGCCAACGAGCAAGGAGGATCGACGATCAGAATCGACGACCAGAATTAAGCGGCAACAACTAGAATGGACGATCAGAATCGAGCAACAACAACCAGAATCGACGGGCGATGGGCTTCGACGACGTCAATTACATACAAGTCAATGATTGAAGAACCAATCAAACGATCACAAATGAACCACCAATCGATCGGCGAAGTTGATTTCACACAATCGACGATCGGCAATGAAGGCCCAATCAATCGACGATTAAAACAATCAACTTAAACTATGCGATGCTTCCAAGCAGCTGAGAGAGATTGGATGATGCAACAGATTAAAGATTCTTTTCTTGTTCTTTGCAAATCTTTTACCTAGTAATAGACCTCGTGGACGATTTCACAGAAGTTCTGATTGTGGTACCAATTAAGGCTGAACCAAAAAAAAAAAAAAAATAGAAACTGTCCGGCAATGAAGGCCAAACAGAGGAAAAAAAAACTCTCAGAGAGCTCAAGGCTCTGATACCATGTTGAAAGTAGAAGTATTTCTTTTTCACATCTTGGAATGAATTACACCACTGCCTATATATACATAAACTACCTCAAACAAGAAAGGAAACAAGAATAATTATCGTAATCAAATCCTAATCAAATCCCTCAATCAAAAGAATACGCTATCTCCTATTTTAGGAATACATATATTTACATATATCTTTCCAACAGTATACATAGATACCTATATATATTAGGAAACAACTACAATCACAATAATCTAAACTAGGAAGGATCAATCACAATATTTACCTACCATATCTCTGACACTCCCCCACAAATTGGAGCGTATACATCGTACGTTCTAAGCGTGTTACAAATATATTTAATTCAAGGCTCACTAAGGGCTTTAGTAAACAAATTAGCTAGTTGGTCTTCAGATCGAACATGACTAGTTTCGACAGTGTTCTATAGAATCTTCTCCATGATAAAATGACAATCTACCTCAATTTGTTTAGTCATTTCATGGAATACTGGATCAGAGGCAATACTTGGTTGTCACGTAACTATTCCATTGGTTGTGAACGAAGAACTCCCAATTCTTCATCAAAATTTGTACTTAGATTAGCTCACATGAGGTGTAAGCCATGACCCTGTATTCTAATTCTACATTTGATCTTGCTACCACTGTCTACTTCTTGCTCTTCTATGGCATGAGATTAACTCCAACAAAAATGTAATATCCAATGGTGGAGCATCTATCTGATAGTGATCCTGCCCAGTCTGCATCTGTGTATCCCTGTATCAAAGTATGTGCATTATTTTGATACAATAATCCTTTTCCAAGTGCTCCCTTTAAATATCTCAGGATTCGAATAACTACATTCCAATAACTGGTATGGGGTGATTTAAGGAACTAACTAATAACACTCGTGGCAAATGAGATATCTAGCCTTGTCACAACTAAGATTTGGTTTGGCAACCAAAAAAACTAACTTTTTTGTGTTTGGGAAAAGAAAAAAGCTAGCTTTTTAGTAGCTAATTTTTTAGCTTTTTGTTAATTTGACAAATTTGCCCTTCATAGTTTAAAAAAAAAAAATTAAAATATAAAAGGGTAAGTCTAGTCATTTTAGAAAAAACAAAAAAAGTTGAGTAGCTAGTAGCTGAGTGATTGTCAAACCAAGCCTAAGTAGTTTAGCTTCCCAACTGACCTTCTGTACTAATTAGGGTTGTCTGATAGATCTCTGTCATTCTTAGTGAGCTTTGCTTTAAGATCTATTGGAGTATCTATGGGTTTAGAACCCAGAATGCCTGTCTTAGTCAATAAGTCAAAAACATACTTCTTTTGTGAGAGAGCAATCCTTTTTCGTGATCGAGAAACATCAATGCCTAGAAAGTATTTTATTGGTCCCACATCTTTCATGTTGAATTTAGTTTACAAAAAGGACTTAAAGTCAGTAATACCCTAAATATCATCTCCTGAGATGACAATGTCATCTACATATACTAAAAATCATATCCACCCGCGAGTTAAGTGACAGTAGAACACAGAGTGATTCACACCACATTGAGTAAGTCCAAATTCTATAGCCACTGTGCTAGATCTTCCAAACCATGCCTTGAGGTATTGTTTCAGACCATATAGAGACTTTTTGAGCTTGCATACTAACTTAGACTCCCCTTGAGCAATGAATCCAAAAGGTTGCTCTATATAGATCTCTTCCTCCAAATCATCGTGCAGAAAGGTATTCTTTACATTAAGTTGATGAGAGGCTAATTATAGACAGCAACCAAGGAGATCAAAAGTTGAACTGATGTAATTTTAGCTATTAGGGAAAACGTTTTCGAAAATCCAATCCATGTACCTTTGTGTAACCTTTAGCAACCAAGTGGGCTTTTAATTGGTTAACAGAACTATCAGGATGAACCTTTACTATATATACCCATCGACAACCAACAACTAACTTTTTGGAAAGGAGATATACTATGTCGTAAGTAACATTTTTATTCAGAGTAGACATCTCCTCTTCCATGGTAGTACTCCACCCAGAATAAGAAAGAGTTTTATGCTCATTGTTAGGAATAAATATAGAAGATAAAGAGGAGTAACTATCTATTGTCATTGGTAATCTTGCAAGTTAGGGCGAGAAAGACATGTAGAAAGGGACTGTTGCACGAAAGGGGAAGTTAGACTTGTACTTGTAGAAAGAACTGGTAAAGAAAGGTCTGTATCAAAAAAGAATATAGACAGAAAAGAAGATAAGAACGGGGTAGACTAAAAAAATATGACGTCAACACAAGTAAAGTATCTATTAAGAGAAGGACTGTAACACCGATATCCTTTTTGTAAAGAAGAATATCTCAGAAAGTCACATTTATGAGTACGGGGAGAAAGTTTATCAACCCCACTATCTAGTTAATAAACAAATGCGATGCAAGCAGGCATATGAAGAGAGACAGGAAACAGTGGTTTGTTAGGATACAGAATGGAATGAGGGGACTTGTCATGTAAAACTGAGGAAGACATCCTATTGATTGACAAGCAATGAGTATAGCATCACCCTAATAGCCCTCAGAAACATGCATTTAGAATAACAAACATCGTGTAGTTTTAATAAGATGTAAATTATTTCTCTCAGTGATTTTATTTTGTTGCAGAGTGTGAGAACAAGAGGATTCGTGAATCATTCCTAAAGTGGCCATGAAATCAGTTAAAGGTTTTGAAAAATACTCCTTAGCATTGTCACTACAAGAAATTTTAATAGAAACATCAAACTAAGTTTGAATTTCAGTACAAAATGATTTAAATATAGAGAACAATTCAGAACAATTTTTCATTAAATACAACTAAGTAGTCCTTAAAAACTCATCCAAAAAAGTTACAAAGTACTAAAATCCTTTAGAAATGGCAAGACTTGGTCTCCAAACATCTGAATGAACCAAGTGAAACAAGTGTAACGCCCTATAATTAACCTAGGAGGAAATGAAGAATGGTGATCCTTTCTTAACCGACACGACTCACAATCTAAAGATTTTAAATGACACAAACTAAGATCATTGTCTTCAATTGAGCAAAAGAAGGATGGCCAAGACGACAGTGAATGTCAAGTAGAGAAGGAATTACGGAGTACATAGTAGGGGTTGATGAAGATGGAATATCCAGGTAGTAGACTTCCTTAGCTTCATGTCCTCCACTAATCTTTTTCTTTGTCTTCGTATCTTAAATAATAACAGAATTAGGGAAAAATTTTACGGAATAGTCTAATTGTTGAGTTAATTTACTTATAGACAGGAGATTAAAGAAGAAACATGATACATATAAGACAGAGATGAAGATAAAGTAGGAAAAAGATGGATTGTACCAATTTCTCTCACAGGTTTACTGGATACATTAGCTATAATAACAGGAGGAATAGAAATGAGGCTAAAGAGTGGAAAACAATCTAAGTGTTCCAGACATGTGATCTGAAGTACTATAATTAAGAATCTAGGATGCAGGAGGGGATGTAGAAAGACAAGTGACGTGATTACCTCTATATGCAAGAAAAGCAATAGGAAGAGATGTTTGATGAACAGCCTGATACTGGAGGAACTTGGCTCCTCGTTAAAAATAGTCACAGGTGTAGATGGTCCAGTCTCATTGCAATTAGGTCCATCAGTAGAGATAACTGACTCAGAGATTCCTACTTGAGCCATATGAGTTGGTTTACCATGTAATTTCCAACATTTCTCACAAATATGTCCTAGTTTTCCACAAAAAGTGCACTTGGGTCGAGCCCTTTGCCTTTGTTATCACAATCTGCCCAAGTATCACAACCATTAGGAGTTGGGAGCACCAGTTTGACTAACAAGGGTCGATCTTGTGGGCTCAGAATTGCTTGAAGCAGATTTTTGGGATGTCACTATTAGAGTACGAGAATATGTCTCAGCAAAAGATGGAAGAGAAGCTTCTCCAAGCAATTATACCCATAATGGTTCAAATTTTGGATCAGGATTAGCGAGAAAATTGAGAACAACTATTTGTTCACACTATTTCTGCATCTTATGAATGTTGGTTGATAATGGTTGGAGTAAGTTCAATTCTTCATACATTTTTTTCAGCGTAGCAAAATATTGAGTGATTTTTTGCCAGACTGTTAAAGTTTGAAAAGTTGCTAGTTACATTATGGAATGACTGAGATCATTGGAGTACAAAAATTGAACATATTCCCATATCTCCTTGCTAGTATCCAGATGAGTGCATAGGTCTGCAATCTTAACCTCCATAGAATCGCATAATAAGCTTACAATATTAGCATTATCCTGGACCCAAAAGTCATAAGAGAATTGGAAAGATGATGGCGTGGAATCAATAAGATGCCCGTGTTTGCTGAGACCATTCAAGGCAATTTTGACTGCCATGAACTACTAACGACAATTTTTCCCGTTTAATTTTCCTAGTAGTTAGACAATTAGGCCAATTTCCAAAGCCAATTGTCTTTGATTGCATGAGAACACTAGTGACGGTAGATAATTCAGAAGCCGTAGAAGGTTATTAAGTGCATTGGAAGAAGGATACCAGAGACTACTACGTTCATCGCTAAATTGGCGACGACAACCAAGTCAATGACAAAGGCTGAAGTTGATGACATTAGCGGGAACAACAGATAGCAACGATTGATGACAATACTAATCGACAAGGGTTAATAGTAAACTACTACCGATTATAGATGATCGATGAAGGAAAAAGTGTTGTTGATGAAGCCGCGATGCTGGGATACGAGTCATCGACGAAGGGAATCGTCAAAGGGCTGACAATCAAGTCAATGATGGATTCGATCGATAATTGTGGCGGCAATTTTGAGACAACACTGAGTCGACGTTGACAATAAGTTAGATTCTCTAGTTGACAATCGATGATGAACTTTGACTGACGATCGAGAATGAATATGGATGATTACACGATAAATGATGACGACGACTGTCAAGGTTAAATCAACTAGTGATTTCATTGGCAATTGACTGGTTGAGCTTCGTCGATTAAGAGTGTGTTTGAAGTGATAAAAGTGAGATAAAGTAAGATAAGTTGTGAGCTCGTAAATCGTGCAGTGAGATAAAAAGTGAATAACTTTTAAAGGTTTTAAGAGATTTTTAGAGATTGTTAGCGTTTTATCTCACGCCAAACACACCCTAAATAGGATGCTATCATCATCGACCAGTGAGATTGTTATTTTTTGGATTGGACCCATGAACACAGGTAATTAAGATTTCTTGATACAGAGACAAGAACCTAAGAGAAATTGAAATTGAAAACAAAGACCCTAGAATCTTTGCTTTGATATCATGTAAACATTCAGAAATTGAATAAAATGACTTGATTTCATTATGGTTTATAGTATCTATTTATGTACATAGATACCTATACAAATTACGAAATGACTACAATCACAATAATCTAAATTAGGAAAAGATCAATCACAATATCTACCAACCATAAACATATCCTACCATATCTCTGATAGGTAGGGAATTATAAATATGGTGATTATTTCTCCACTTGAATTTCATGGAAGCCTCTTTTTTTTTTTTTCAACCACATAATTGTCGTGCCATGTACAAAAATGCACTCGGAGGGTTGACTTTGGTAGTCATGAAGAATTACAAGAGTGGAAAACAAGGTTAAGAAAAAAGGAGAATAAGTAAAAGAATTGTTAATTGCATTATTAAAAATAAAAAATAAAAAATTCCCGTCTATTTAGGGAAAAGCTTAAAAATAATAAAAATAGCCTTTTTGTTGTCTTTTTACGCAAACAAATTTGAATTTTTGGATTTTTTTATGAAATGTGTTTAATAGGCCTAAAAGGTACAATATATTTTTTTTTAAATTTCAAATTTTGGTGATAAAAATTATATAAGACGAAAAAAATTACGAAAAAATTTAAAACCAATTTGTTTGTAACTAAATCAAGCCTAACTCATTTTAGGCTAGCAAGCACTTTTATGTTCCAATATAAGGTCAAAGCTGTTCGATAATGAGGGATGGTAGCAAATTTAACAAGTAAATTTAAACAATAAATTTGAACACAAATTCAGCCTAATTCAATACACATTCAAAATAAAGACTGAGTAACTCACCTAAAATCAAATTTCAAGCATGAATCAACTGTGGCAATTTTTGATTTCAGCCGAAGAGACCCAAAAATTGACACAAATTCGAAATTCAAAATCCAAAACTCTTCTTCTTCAAATCACACAACCCAAATCAAGCACCAAAATCATTCAAAATTTAAGCAAAACAAGAGACCAAAAGATTGATAGAAGCAATGGTATGTGCAGTGAATCACAATGGAAGGCAGTGCATCCATATATATATACAGTCTAGCAAAAGTGAAGGAACTTACATTTTTAATCGTTAGAGGTGGAGATGACAAGAGAGGAGTAGCCTGGACTAGCCTCGAGTAGCCTGAGTAGAGCAGTCGATCGTTGGAGAGAGAGAAGGGAGGGAGAAGTCTGCGCGAAAATGAAATGTAACGGACTGTTGGAGAAGACATATACACAAAGTGTTGTTAGTGGTATCGACGACATCCTTATAGGTCGTTAGTGTCACTGACGACACCCCCTAATTCAAATTGGGCTGTGTTGTCAATAGCACTAACGACATCCATAAGGGTGTGACGTAGTACAACAGAGCAAACTCACAATAATAAAAGCAATAATGCAGAAATAAAAGACGTCAATATTATTCATCCAAAAGCTATCCTCCCTTACAATCTCCAACCTTTTATATAGACTAGGGTTAAAGACTAAATGAAGTAATGTCCATAAATAAATTAAAATCAATAAAAATAAATAAAATCCAATCTCGAGTTTTAAGGAAAGCAA
>JAVXUM010000011.1:13950961-13961037 GCA_035590655.1 Pouteria glomerata | reverse complement strand
ATTAACTCAAATTGAAACAAGTAATAAAGTATTATACTAGGCCTAAGCAAAGGTCACAAATATGCAAGTAATAAAAATGACAATTACGATTGTGTTCAATTTTATTCTCTATAATCTCACAAGAAAGAAATTAATGTAGGTCAAAAAGAGTCGAAACGCCAATTTAATATCTTTCCAAACTAATTAGAATATTTAATCACAGCATCAATTTAGAAAATGCGTACTCTTACGAAACACAGTTCGAAGCGTCCTGGAATCCAAAAGCTCGCCGGAGTGTCGCCGGAGGTCTGTTTCTGATCGCCGGCGTGAGGCGATTCTGGTGGTGGCCGGCGGTGGCCGTGGGGGTTAAGCACGTGATTACACGCACGAGGGGAAACCACTGAGAGTGGATCTCACTCTCCCTGCGAAGGGTGGCGCGTGGCGCAACAGTCGGCCATGCCGCTTGGTGGGGTGGTCTCGTCGGCGCCTGCTGAGGTTGTTGGTGGTGGTGGTTGGCTCTGGGCTAGCTTGAAGGGGGTCCACAGAACTACAGGCGATCGTGGCTCGCGGTTACAGGCATTGTCTTCTCCGGCGACGAGGCAACAAGGCCACCGCTAGGGTTTAGATTGGAACTTCAGAGGCAACGAAGAACCAGAAACTGCTAGGATTCCGATTGGACATCACAGACAATGACGAACCAGAAACTGAACTCTGAGCGATGTCGTTTCCGGTAAGTTTTAAACCGTGATACGGAATTGATTCGCTCTGATACCACTTGACGTAGCACAACGGAGCAAACTCACAATAATAAAAGCAATAACACAGAAATAAAAGACGTCAATATTATTCATTCAAAAGCTGTCCTCCCTTACAATCTCCAACCTTTTGTATAGACTAGGGTTAAAGACTAAATGAAGCATTGTCCATAAATAAATTAAAATCAATAAAAATAAATAAAATCCAATCTCGAGTTTTAAGGAAAGCAAAAGGAAAGCAAATAAATCAAAATATTCAATTCAAATTTCGTCCCCGCCTAGAATATTTGAATTGGAAACGGTTATGATCTTCATCAGGGTGTTATCGATGCTACTGATGACACCTAACCTAATTTTGTAAATAGTTTTATTCCAGCCTATTTTAGTAAATTGATTAATTATTTTATATCTTAACGGAAAAAACTGCCCTAATCTAGGCAATTCACTATATAAAAAAAAATATGGTTTGGTTACAAGAAAATTACCTTAAAGACTGAGACTTGCGCCATAATTTATATATTCTCCAATTCCTTGCTTGGCCCTGTCATGTACCAAATTCGCAATGGACGCATGAACTCTAAAGTTTGTAATCCTTTGAACACATGCTTTGTCTAAAAGTCCACCGTATGTAGTCATAAGAGAGCTCTCCTGAAGATGAATTCGCATATCCAAGATATGAGGGATGAATGGTAAGGTTTCATTCAAGAACACTCACTTTGTGCACAAGTCTCCAAGAATGCTCCAAAGCCTAATCCTAGCAACCACTATAGTGTGTTGGATGAAGCGTTACGTCAAAAGTCAAGACCCTCAATATTTGGTTATATAGTTGCAATAACCTTAACCAAGGGTGCGACAAAAAGGTAGAATTTGGAGTGGTAAAAAACAAGAAAAAACAAGAGAGAATGTGATTTGAGTTGATTTTAAGTGTTTGGTTTTTGGTATTTTAAATAGAGTTTTTTGGAGAAAAATAGTGACACTTTCAGACTTTTGTGGTAAAAAGTAAGAGAGAAACCGTGGGAACGATTTTTTGAGTCCGTTCCCATGAATTTCTATAAGAAATTTTTGATTTTTGCACATTTATGTCAAAACCGTTAGAACGATTTTCCAAATTTGTTTTAACGAATTCAAAAAAATTAATATAAAATAGTGACAATGGTACTCGTTTGAAAGATTTCGACTCAAAAAATATAATTGTCAAAAAAATTTACGTACTCAGCTAACCATTTCCAAATTTTTTGTTTTTTTAGTGAAATATTGAAATTTTTTGAATATAGTAAAAATGAGAATATGTAATAGAGAGTTTTAGTGATTTATAGAGGTTGTTAGAGATTTATTTTGTTTTTTGTAGTTTGTAGGTACTCCAAACAGAAAGTGTGGAATATTGATAGAAAGACTCATGCTAGCCTATTTGTGTGAATTTATGTGGTTGTTACTTATGATATCAATCTTGTGTATGTGTGTTAAGGAGTATTGCATCACATGGTTTGCTTTTGACTAATGGATGGTTAGTGGAATTTGTGTGTTTTTGGGCACCCTTTGGAGGATATGAGGTGTTTGAGCAGAGGGGAGGCGATATTGTGATGACCCTAACTCATAGTTGGCATGAAAGTATCATACATTATATTATCAGCCTCACTTTAACCACAGGGTCATTCTTTCGGGTCACAAATCTATATGATTTGAATCTTTAATGAAATTAATACATTTGAAATTACAACTTTTGCTGAAAAGAAAAAGAAGAAATGAAAAAAAAAAAAATCAGATTGGGATTGGAGGGGTGGTTCATGACCAACCACGTTTTTAGTCAATATTGTTATACATTGGATATGAAATATGTTAACAGATATCTTTCCATTAACCAGTGATTCTTTTGTAATGTTTCAGATATCTAGTGAAGAAGCTATTGAAACTGCGAAGCGTCTTGCCCTGAAAGAAGGTTTGCTGGTATGTTTCCAACTTAATCAAGTTCGCCAAATGGGCTCTTATGCATCTCTACCACCACATTCTTTTGATTGTCACTTATCTCCTATTTTCTATTTTTCTTGTTGCTTGCATTTGTAATTCTCTCTCTCTCTCTCTCTCTCTCTCTCTCTCTTGAATGTTACCGGTAACATTTTTGTAGGTTGGGATCTCATCAGGGGCTGCAGCAGCAGCAGCAATAAAGATAGCAAAGAGGCCAGAAAATTCTGGAAAACTGATTGTTGTAAGTTGCATTTACAAATTGATATTTTTAAATGATTACTTACCACATCAAACTTCTTTGGCGCTGGTTCAAGTATCAATCATTTTACGTTGTGTTTATGAATTGATATTGGTACATTAGTTTTCATAGGAGAGACACTGGAGATGATAATGTTCGCAGAAGTCATTTGTAATTAAAAGAGTGAAAAAAATATACTCGGAAAGTCCTGGAGTGCCTTAGGAACTTGGATCATGCTTGAAAGAGTCTAGAATGAGTTGTCAGAGTAGGGTGATTACTATTGAATAGGATTCAGGACAAGTGGAGGATCCATGTGCTTGTACTTGCCAGAAAGACTTGCGGCGCATAAATCTTAGTATAAGACTACTTATTGTGTGTGGTTATGGCTCCAATGATTTTTGTCAATTGTTGATGCTCATTGATGGGAGACAACTGCCTCGGGTTGTGTCTAAGGTCAAGTCTAGATGAATTGATTTGCATCGATCAAACTTCTGAGATAGTTGGAGATGTTTGTTGATAGTTGGCAAGCTTTAGATCCTTTTTTTGAGAAGTCGTTGGAGGTTTGTGAAGGCTGGAAGACTTTCCCAGGGGTTTGTGAAGGTTGAGGAGGCTTTGTCAGATGTCAAAATAGAAGGATGCAACGAGGAAGACTTCTGAAGATGTTTGTTGAAGGCTGAACCAACATAGAGTTTTCCAATAGTAGTTATTGGTGGTTGGGTCATTTATATAGTCATAAGAAATAGAAAGTTAGGGTTTCTTGATTCATCTCAAGAACCCAAATATGAACCACATAAATTAGGATCTCTGCTCTGATACTATATCAATAAACAAAGAATTGAATGGAATTACTTAATACCTTTAGGGTTATCTCAGCATATATTTATATGCATAGGGGCTAAAACAAACTAGGAACCAAGCAGATTCTTCGTAATTTAGTCAAATCAAATCTCCTACACCAAGAAATGATATATGCTTCCATATTTATGATATTCTAATAGAAGTTATCCCTTGTCAAATCGCAGATTAGTAGTTTCTTTATTTGAAAACCAATATATGACCATTATTTTAAATATATAACAAAATTGTGCTAATAAATTGTTGTGAAGTGATTTGCCATGTTGGCAATTTTAATGGCGGGGAAAACAAACCAACTGTATATGGTCCTCAAGAGCTTGAAACCAACCTGGGATGTAGTCTTTTTTTTTTGGTCCATTTTCCTTTTTCTGCTTGGCTTAAGTTTTGGAAGTGGTCATTTTAGATGTAGGCTTTCTGTTCTGCCTTTTAAAACTAATAGATGTGAGGGGAGGGGGGAAGGAGATAAAAAGGGCAAAATTAAAATGGTTGGTTCAAAAGCATGATCTAATTGGACAAATCAAAGGCTATTGTTTCAAAATGAAAGTGTAGAAGCAAAACATGGAGTAAAAGAGCTCAGTTTCGATGGAGTGGTCAAAATTGATTTTGGAGTTATCTATGTGTACTGAAGTCTAAGAGTCTTCTTGATGCAAATCGGATTGCCTTAGATTATTTGGAAAGGGGAGATTACAGGAAATCTTGATTTGGGCATTACATTTTGCTATGATGTCCATTTTGGCATTATAATATGCCTACTCTAGGTATTTCTATGAGACGGACCCAATTTATGGCTTTTAGGCTTAAGCAGAGGCCTCTAGAAGCGTGATTTTAACCGTTGCATCCAAAATCTCAGCCTTTTTCATTTTTAGAAGATATTCTATTTTTTAGTTCTGTTAAGAATAATTTTCATTATTTAGTATCATGTTTTGAAGTTTTCCATTCTTAGTTTTCCTAATTTTGATTTTCTATTTAATTAATTGTAAGCCATGGAAAAAGGCAGATGATTATTATTATTATTTTTGTTTGAATAAGAGTTTAATTCTCTTCAAATCTATGTTCAATAATCGTGGGTATTCTTAGACTGAACAGGTTATTATACGGTCCATCCCTTTCCGTAAAACTCCCATCCCTTCCCGTACAACTCTTACGTTTCCCTACATCTCTTATTGACGTTTGCTAGGTTGGTACCTAGAACTCATCAGTTAGTTATGGGGATTATTGCAGATTCCCATAGTGTAGGATGGCAATTACCTATGCCGAGTAAATTAGCTGTTTCAGTAAATAAATGGAGCCATATTTATTGACTCATTAAAAAGATCAATGTGGTTTCAATAGACGAGTGGGCACTGCTGGTAAAAAGGCTCCCCAGTAGCATCATTTTCAGGGTTTTGAGAAAACGAAGGCATAACAATTTGCAGGCCATCAACTCAGTTTTGCAAATGCTACCAAGTTTAGCTTTTATAACTTCATGTAATATATGCATTAAAAACCTGTGTGTTTCTTTAACTCATTGCATCACCTCTCTTTGAATCCTTCCAAATTAAAAAAATAGTAATAAAAAATAAAAATAAAAATAAAAATAAAAAATAAAAGTAAAAAATAAAAAGCTTTTTGAGTGTAAGATTGGCTACCACCTCTTGTAAGTAGACACTTGACCTTCACCTTTGCATGTTCCACCACATTATGTATCGTAGTCCCCACTTGACCTTCACCTTTGCATGTTCCACCAAATTATGTATCGTAGTCCCATAATACCTTACTTTCAACATTCTTCCTTTTTGAGCAATTGGCTACACCTATAATTAGTAAACACAGACATCATGGAAACCGTATTTTTTTTTTCCATTAGAAAGTTTAACTGTTTTTGCATTGTTGATAGAAATTCAAGAGAGCCTGCATCAAAAGTAGTGAGCACCAGACATAGTTAACTTTAGCAATATAAATCATATGATTATATTTTTTGTTTTGTGCATTAAAATTTTTTATTCAGCAAGCAACTAGATGACTACTTTTCACATGTCAGGTTATTTTTCCCAGCTTTGGCGAGCGTTACCTGTCTACTCTGCTGTTTGATTCTTTGAGACATGAGGCAGAAAATATGACTTTTGAATGAGACTATTATTAATTGTTTTATTTTTACTTCTTATATTATGGCGTGAACCGGATTTGCAACCAATTGACTGTTGATAATAAAGTTTGGTTGATAGAGGTAGATAATAAAAAGAGACTTATTTTTCGGAAATGACTTTGTAAAGATTTATGTAAGCTTCTAAAGCACACTTTGACATGCCATAGGGGGGAATTGAATCTCTTCCTAGCATTTTGCATAATCTTACATTTTTCTCTCTTCCATTTTCTTATCTTATTTGGGATGTATAAGTTGTTCTTGTTCATTTTTCTATTTTTGGCTATTTTTTTTTTTTTTTTTATCTTTTATCTGTCATTCTATACTTTTGTACCTCACGTCAAGTAGTATCATTTTAAGGGATGGTACATTTGTTGTACTTGAACTTGTGCATCCATTTGTGGATAATAGTAGAGGCAGACTTGAGAATTTAATTGAAGGGATGTAGATTTATCAGTGAAGTATTTACCCATAAGTTCTATTTGCTAATGCAGTGGTGGTCTTTTTTTTTTTTCAGAAAAAAAAAAATTATTTACTTTTTCTCTTCTCCTTTTGTGGGTCGTATTTTCAACCTAAAACTTTATTGGATCAGTTTATGGATTCTCATGTTCATCATCTGGTTCTTGATCATCAACTTGATGGATTTTAAATTAGTGATCACCTATTTTTTTGGTAGGTGAAATTTTGGAGCGTAATCAATTCATAATTTGGGGTGGATGAAGGGTTCCTAAAGTTAAAATTCAACATTAGGAGTTGAAGTTGTATTTTTAGCTTTTGAATTTTTATCCAAGTTTATTCAATGGGAGAAAATGTTTTAACCTTGATCGTTATATGAATTTTCATAATAACCCAAAGGTTGAAAATACAACTCCAACTTTTAAAGTTTTATTTCAAACTTCAATTCTTAAAGTTGTATTTCAACTTTAGGAACTTCTATTTTGTTTGGAGTTTGGGGGTTGATGACGTAGTATAATGCAACAAAAAAGCACAAATATTAGTAACAAGAACTATAACTAAATAAATAAATCAAAATTTCAATTTAATTTCCTCAAAAATTGCCAATCTCTTACAATTTTGCGTGGGGCTGATATTAAATAAACTCGCAATCTAATGAAAATAAATAAAATTGTCTAAGGAAAGTAAATAAAATTAATTTCTCAAAAATTCTCAATTTCTAAATAAGTGATGTAGAATAGTTAGCCCAAAATTATTTGGAAGGCCTAGGCCATATGAAGGATTCCAAGAAGAAGAGCTAGTTTAATTGTCCTTTTTTTATTAGTTACTTTCATTAATAATTAGGGACTTATTTGTCTTTTTTTTCAATAATGGGGACATAAATTGCAATTTCTTTTTTATTTTATGGCATTTTTGTAATTTGTGTAATTAGCTTATAAAATGTTGAATTTTTTAGTCTTTAGGGGACTTTTGGATATGCTTTGATCCCTAGTTTCTCTTCATCTATTTGTGTGTTTTGAGTGATACACGTGAGGATTGAGTGAGTTGAATCTACGTTGATAAAATTCAATTATTTGTGAAGACTTCTGTTCTGAGTTAATTAGTATTAGAGCAAGGAATCTTCAAGCTCTCTAGCAATGAATGCGGATGGAGAAGACACAACATCCATCGTTGAGCGCGATATGAAAGAGTTGAAGGCATCCTTTGCCAATTGACTGCTGTCAAATAATAGGTTTAGATTAAACCTAAAGTGTAAGGGTGTGTGGTGTAACTTTAACTCGATGAAATCAAAGTCTAATCCTCAAGGAACCTAACACAATAGTTTTTGGTTTAAAAAGGTGTAAGTTGCCTACTACTCAGTTCAAAGTGAAATAGTTTCCAAATGTTTGTGTTGATGAATATTCTTAAATCTCTAATAAATTTATCTGCTTAAATAAAATAAGTTAATTAAATAGAATTTTAACAAAATATTAAGCACTTAAAAATAGCAAATAAACTAATTAAATGATGAAGTCGCTAGTAAATAAACATAAAACAATGGATCAATTCAAAGCAATATAAAAATTCAAGTAAGTAATTTCTTGATTCAACTTTCAATTCTAGGTGGAATAATTATTTTACAATTCGATGAGCAATTAACCACAATTTAAATTTCACGTAATGGAAAGATAAATCAAAAAATATTTTCTTGAAAATTTCTTAAGTTCCAAAACACAGTTTCATATTAACGTTTAGGATTGTAAGACCAGATGATCTTGTTCATATTATTTTGGTTCAAACCTAATTTGTTTATTTCAAAACTATAAAAGAAGTTTTTAATCCAAAAATCTCTATTAGTGATTACAGAGAAAATGATCAAGGATTCTTATTTTTGAAAGCCTTTTGATAATAAATAATATTATATTAGAAAAGAAAATGCAAATTTATACACGTATGCTTTCACATTGCATGCATAGATCTATGCACATCGTATTAATTGTAATGTTCCACCTTTCGTTGATTCGTTGAATCGAGACTAAAGGATTTAGCCTAACATTGATTCAACGTAAACAAAATACATAAGAACAACGAATAAACAAGAAATAAATTTCATTAAATCAAAGAAGAAACGAGAGTTCCGTACTTCAAAATGAAGGTATAACAGAATCTACAAACAACGAAAGTAGAAATCACTCCAAAAATTAAACTATATTCTCTCAAAACCATTCTGGAATTCTAGAATATTATATTGAAAAGCATGTGTGGCTACGGCTGTCAAAACAATCTATTTATAACCTAAACTATAGCCCTATAACCTAGAATTCCATGCATAATGATCACAGGTGTCCAGACCATTTAATTGGGTGTTTGGACAGCAAAAAAGTTCAGATTCAATTTTTAATCTTTATCTTTGTTTGCCCTCTATCTCCTTACTGCTATTCGAACCGAACGTCAAAGTTTTCAAACAGCAAGGGCTTCTTCATCATTTTCACCGTTAATAATCTCAATGATTTTTGTTTTTTATTTTTTTATTTTTTGTTCTACATTTTGGAAACAAAACATAGCAAATAGTAAAAATAAGTAAAAATTTTATAATTATTTAAAAAAGTGCTTGAATTACTATTTAATTTAAGGTTTGTAATTACACTTTTCAAGTGTAATCACACCCCCTAACTTAGGCATTACTAGTCCCTAACAATGACATTATTAAGATGAACTATGCTGGTATCTTATTTATCATTTCGTTAGAAACACGGTTACACTTTGCAGTGTGTAATAAGCCTTTTAAATCCTTAGGTTCCCTCAAGTGGATGAGAGAAGTCTTGTGAGGATTTGCAATGAATCTACCCACAAAATTTCTAAAATAGTTCAATGAATTGTAGAATTCAATCCAATAACTCCTAATTCAATTTCAATATGAAGCAAGTGACAAGATCCAACATATCAAACCTACTTAACCTTTCAACCATTTTATTTCTAATGCAACATTTCATGTTATTTAATCAAAATAACTATCAAGTATACTCAAAAGACTGCGGTTTTGACCTCAAAGCTCACTGGATATTTCACTCATCAAATGAATTCACACTAATAAGGGTTACTCTCAAGGTTCATGCAAAGATGCAACGTCAAAGTTTGTGTATAAAGCCCAAATAAGATGTGAATAAGAAAGAGTTAAAACATATGTGAGTGTTCATAGCTTCACGGAGGGATGTATTAACGCATTAACGAAATCACCGGGTTCAAATACACAATTTAGATCAATACTCCAATACTTTTACAAACACTTTTCACTTTAAGTTTGTGACGTCTTTAAAAGGGTCGTAACTTGGCTAGGGGTTCGAGGCTACCAAATGAAAGATAGGAAGTCCAAAGTGCATGTTTTGGGATTTAGTTAATAGTACAATATATCTCCTTCCCATTCTCTTAAGCTGTCACGACCCGGGTCCAGGGACCCAGGGGGTGAGTGTGAGACATGCATATCATGAAACCCGAGTCATCAGATCAGAGCTAACGCACCGATCACACAGTGGACCCACAAAACAAAACGGCTATATAACGGCCTAAAATTTGGACTAAAGGGCGGTACCTAATAGACAACCTGTGCAATTTATATACTCACTGTCATACAACTACGCAGTGGCTTTATCATCTAATCATACATTCACATTCATAATCATCCATCCGATCCACACTAACCAACATAACCATATAACCATTCCACTACTTG
>JAVXUM010000011.1:13938900-13950861 GCA_035590655.1 Pouteria glomerata | reverse complement strand
CCTCTAAAAATAATACCCCCTCTTATCTAATACCCCCTTTATAAATTATCCCCCTGAAATTTTAGCACCATCCAACCAGGGCCTTAAGGGGTTAAATCTTAACCTTCGAGGGTTTGGGATCAGAGGTGAAAAATTGCTGGAGTAAGAGGAGTTAAAAAGACAATTGACCAGTAAGTTCTCTTGAAAATTGATTGTTTCACTCATGAGCCTGTTTTTGGCCCGCATACGCATTCTAAGCTTTTCAAGAAATATTTTTCAATAAGTTCCTTATATCAATTAACCAAATTTTGGATCAATTCGAATTCAAACTGATAAATAATAATTTAAACCCTAGACTCGATTTCGACTCAAATTAATATTTTAGGGACCCTAAAAGCCTCAAAACACATCGACGTGTTTCTTGTCAACAAAGCAAATTTTAACCCCAACAAAACTCGAGGCCAAAAAATGTTAGTTTTGCCAATTGGCTCGTTTCAAGCTAGACTTGTATTCTAGGCATTCCAAATAGTGAAAAATATTCCTCAATATGTTTCTTATAGTTCTGATTTTGGCTCAATTCAAACTCAAACCAAACACTTACAATTTTATCCTTGGACGCATTTTTGGTGCAATTTTGCATTTTAGGCCTTCAAAAAGTCTTAAAAATATTCTAACTTATTTCTTATTATTTATGCAAATTTTGTGACTTATTCGAACTCGAGCAAGAAAATGACCATTTAACCACTAGGCCTGTTTTGGCTCAAATTCGCATTCTAATCTTCCAAAAGAGCTTCGAAATATTTCTTGAAATCTTTTTTATTAGCCAAGAAAAATTTTGGCTCACTAAAAACTTGGGTTAAAAAATGAATGTTTTATCTCAGAGCCCCTCCTTCCCCCCCCCCCCCAAAAAAAAAATTATGCATTCTTAAATGATTTAGAATTATTTCTTATTAGCTAAACAAATTTCGGCTTAATTTGAACTTAAGCAAGAAAATGATTACTCTACCCCCTGGCTTTTTTTTTTGGCCTTGATTCACATATTGAGCTTTCCAAAAAGCTGAAAATTATTCCTTGATGTGTTTCTTATCAGCTAAGAAAATTTTGGTTTGATTAAAATTTGGCAAAAATGAACATTTTACCCGTGGCTCGCTATTGGCCTAGATTTGCTTTTTGGGCCTCCAAAATTGTTGATAAATATTCCTCAATGTGTTTCTCATACCAAACATGATTAAAAGGTTAGAAGTTAAACTTCATCACCAAACAACCAAACAAGATTAAAAATTAAAACATTACTTTCTTAATAATTACCCCCTTAACAATTAATATCTTAACATTTACCCTTAATTTTTAACCTTGCACTGAAGGCACACCAAGAATTAACGGAGGTATGCATGGTGCCTACATGCACTAACGTTTTATTACACATGTGATCATGATTTTTTGGGGCTAAGTGATGCACATTATTCACGATGGCCATACGATGTGTAACAAACAAAGAAACATACCTATGCCTTCACGAATAGATAGATTTGGTCTTATGACATCCTTGGAGTTAACCAAGAGTATATCACCAATGTATAAGTGGTTTGTTGGGACAAAAACACTGCATAACTCTTCATCACCATCATCTTTCTGCGTTCAAAAACAAATAGAAAGAAGGGAATAAATATGTTAAGATATGAATGATATAGTAAATATAGAAATAAGGCATAGAATAAGTCGTAGATTGATTCCTTCCTAGAATAGACATGATTTACCTAACATCGTACAGTATTGCGAATAGAAATAGACTCAGTGCTAAGCCCTAAAGGGATAAACTATTCGATTCAAACTTTGTTCTTAACGTGGTATCAAAGCAACTCCTAAATTATTCATTTTTTCTTTTTCAATTGTGTTGAATCAAGATATTAGGGTATCAAAAACCCTAATTGTTCCAGTTTTTGGATGGTTAATCCTCAATGACCATTACTTAGGGGAAAACAACCCTCATCGAACCCAACCCATACACCATCCAGCCTCAATCGACCTTCGCCATCACCTACAACTTCTTCCAATAACCAATGAATGGTTGCAAAGGCTACTATGATCCTTATGAAGTTTGCTGCGATTCTCACATGAAAATTTCCACAGCTCGCACTTTCCTCCACTAAAGGATGCGACTACTACAAACCTATCACCTCAATTGCCAGTCGCTATCCCTTGTTGTTCCATGGGTCTAAGCCCTAGCAAAGCTTCACCTGCAACCATCGAAATCATCTATCAGTCGTTGCTTCAAAGTTCACCTATAGCCAATTTATGTCATATTTGCATTTTGTTTGATAATGAAAATCCACAACCCACTACTAGCCATTTCCCCCACTAAAGATATATTAACTACACATTGCCCTTCTTGCTTAATGTTTTCATCTCCTCTACCATAGCCTCTTTCTACTTAGGATCGATGAGAGCTTCCTTCCAACCATGCATAATAGGCACAGAAAAAAGTAAAACAAATGTATGATACGAAGGAGATAGCATATGTGTTAGAAAATAAGAGATGTAATGGTGATATGGAGAAGAGAAACATAGGTGTCAGTAAACTTTTATTTCCCCTCACCACAATTAGTAAATATCTTAGCAAGAAACCTATTGAAAAAGGGGCATTCTAAAGAAACTTGTTGGGATCTATGTGGCAAGCCCGCAGACTAGAAGCCCAAACAGCAAATAAAAAATAGGGGCAATCAAGTTACTACAAAACATAAGATAAAGGGCCCAAAAAAGCAAAATTCTCAATTATCTGTGAATGGGGGGGTCAATGTCGAACAACTAAGGAAGTTGTATGAACTTTTCTCCTATTTTCAAGGGTTAGGCACCTCCTCCTCCTCCAATGTGTCATCAGGGAACTTAGCTCATAAAGGTACTTTTTTGTCAGCCCTTATCTCTTGTACTAGTACCCCTTGGATTATTGACTATGGTGCATCTGACCATATGATAGAAGCTTACCATTTGTTTTGATCCTACTCACCTTGCGCTGGGAACTTGAAAGTAAGAATTGCAGATGGCACTTTTTTCTCCAGTCACTGGTAAGGGGAGTATTCGAACCTCTCCCTCTATCACATTAAAAAATGTCCTTTATGTTCCTAATTTCTCTTGCAACTAGCTATCGCTAGCCAACTAACCAAGAGTTTCAACTGTTTGTGCTAATTTTCTACCCTCTTATTATACCTTTCAGGACATACCATTGGAGAAGAAGATTGGTTGTGCTAAGGAGTACGAGAGTCTCTATTACCTTGAGATGGCTACTATGAGTGAACTGTGCCACACTGCTATTTGTGATTCTGTTTCTAGTCCTAGGAATAATGAACTTTTGTTATGGCATCTTAGAATTGGATATCCAATTTTCAATATATCCAATAGTTGTTTCCTTCTATTTGTTCAAATAAAACATCAGTTGATTTTTAGTGTGAAATTTGTGAACTTGCCAAACACCAGCATACTTCTTTTTCTAGGTCTATGTATAAACCATATGCGCCTTTTTTTCTATGATTCACAGTGACTTGTGGGGTCTTTTTCTCGCACTCTGAATTGAACCCACACAAAATAGTTTATCACTTTTGTTGATGATCATACACTTCTTTATTGGGTGTACCTGCTGCATGACAAAAAATAAAGTTCGCTCTATGTTCATTAACTTCTATTCCATGATGCACACTCAGTTTCACACCAAAATCCAAGTCTTGCGCGCTAATAATGGCACCGAGTATTTCAATAACTGTTTAGGCACATTTTTACGAGAAGGGTACTATTCACCAAAGTTTGTGCATCGACACATCAATAAAATGGGGTGGCTGAACGAAAGAACTGGCATATCCTTGAAGTTGCCCGTGCCCTCCTTTTTTACATATAATATGCCCAAAACATTCTGGGATGATGCTATATTAACCGCCCCCATCTCATAAATTAGATGCCTAGCACTTTCCTTTGCCACACCTCTTTGAAAATTCCAAGAAAACTTTCCTTTATCTCAACTCAAGTCCACTCTCCTAGTAAGAGTGTTTCGGTGTAGTGCCTTTGTCTAATATAGAAGGGAGCTTGACCTTGAGGTGATAGACAGAGCCACAAACAGATAAGGAGACACTAGTTTACTCATAGAAACCAAAATCGAGGCCTACAAAGACTCCCACACCCAAGGCACTAAGAGAATCTACTCCGATGATAGCTCCTAGTGCCCATGAGACTTCAATAAATCCTGATCAGGTAACAGAGACTGTCCCAGATTCCGATAATCTTGATCTTCCCATTGCTCTTAGAAAACCACAGTCATGTACTCTCCATCCTATTGCTAAATTTGTTTCTTATAATGCCCTATCTATAAATTGTCGTGGTGCTTTCACCACTAATGTTGACACCATATGGATTTCAAAAACCATTTTGGAGGCTTCAGAAATTTCTAATTGGAGGGAAGCAGTAATGGCGGAAATGAAAGCATTGGACAAGAATGGAACATGGGTGGCAATGACTCTACCAAAGGAAAAGAAGTGTAAATGGGTATTCATAATAAAGTTCAGAGTTGATGGTTCATGGAATGGTACAAAGCTCAACTTGTGGCTAAAGGGTTTACTCAAACCTATGGGGTTGATTGCACGAAAACGTTTGCACCAGTGGCAAAACTGAACACCATAAGGATCCTTTCCTTAGGTGCAAATCTAGACTGACCACTTCAACAATTTGATATTAAGAATGTCTTCTTGAATGGTGAGTTGGAAGATGAGGTCTTTATGACACTGCCACCAAGATTTTTTAAGAAAAAAGAAAAGAAGAAAGTGTGTAAACTCAAGAAATCCTTATATGGACTTAAACAATCTCCAAGTGCTTGATTTGACAGATTTACCAGAATGATAAAAGGACAGGGATTCCAGTAGGAACAATCAGATCATACTATGTTCTTCCATCAGTCCGAATAGAAGACCATTCTGATTGTATATGTTGAGAATATCATCCTGACTGGAGACGATGTAGTGGAGATGGAAAGATTGAAGAAGGTCTTAGCCAAGGAATTCGAGGTAAAAGACTTGGGACAGATGCAATACTTTTTGGGTATCGAGGTCGTTAGATCAAAGAAGGGGATAAGCATCTCTTAGCGAATATATATCCTGAACCTTCTCACTAAGACAAGGATGCTTGGTTGTAAGCGAAGCGATACTCCAATTGAAGTTAGAAAGAAAATAGAAGATGGAGGAGAACTGGTTGATAGAGAAAGAGATTAAAGACTTGTAGGGAGACTGATTTCTCTCTAACATACCTGATCAGATATTGCATTTGCAGTAAGTGTGATGAATCAACATATGCACTCACCAAAGGAATCCTATTTGAAAGCTGTCTACAAGATTCTCAAGTATCTCAAAGGCTCTCCACGTAGAGGATTGTTTTTCTAGAAAGGTGGAAGCAAGGAAGTGGAGATTTTCACAAATATAGATTGGGCAGGTTTAGCAGAAGACAAAAGGTCCACAACAAGTTACTACACATTTTTCTGGGGAAAATTAGTGACTTGGAGAAGCAAAATATAAAGATAGTGGGAAAAAGTAGTGTTGAAAATGAGTTTAGAGCAGTTGCACAAAGAATGTGTAAAGGACTGTGGCTATAAAAATTGTTGGAGGAACTATGTATCACAGCATAGAGCCCTATCAACTCTACTATGATAATAAGGCAACTATCAGCATTTCTCTTAATCCGATCCAACTTGAAAAGGCTAAACACATAGAAGTGGACAGACACTTCATCAAGGAGAAGATTAAGGAAGGGATCAGTTGCATAACCTATGCGCTTACAAGAGAGCAGACCACTGACATTCTCACCAAGGGTTTACCCTAGCAAAATTTTGACTATCTTTTATACAAGTTGGATATGATTAATACCTATAATCCAACTTGAAGGCGAGTGTAGAATATGTAGAATATTCCAGTAGTTTAAGAGCTTATAGAGATCGACTATTTTGGGGGTGTATCTGGTTGTTTTGTAAGTGATTAACACAAGCTGTTTTTAGGAGTAATCAACCTTGATTTTCAGAATGATTTTATGGAATATTCTTTCCTTGTTTAGCTAGCATATACACTTTAAATTAGGGTTTTCTCTTTGTAAAGAAATAGAGAAAAATATATACAAAGAATATTTTTTGTCTTCAAAATCTCTAGGGAAAAAAAAAAACTCTATTTCACCAAAAGTAACGTGCTTGCTAAATACACCTTTCAAGATTTACCATCATAACATTTATAACCCTCCTGAATAGAAAAAGTAACTAATAGAAACACATCTCATAGCCTTCAAACTAGGCTCACCATGACTTTGTTGAGGAGTATGAACAACACAAACATAACCAAACACTTTACAAGGAAGGGAAAGAAGAAGAGGAACTCCTAGAGAAAAGCTCATGAGAAGTATTGAACCAAATAATACTAGATGGCATGCAACTGATGGGATCAATTGTAAGAAAAGCATCATTCCAAATGAGTTAAGGGCATCCGTAGTGGACATAAAAGTATGGATAAGCTCATGCAAGAAATCCAATTTTTCTAAGAGCCTATAAAGAACTCGCCTAATACACATCATTCTTTTCAAGGTATGTGTTAGAAGTTGTCCCACATCGAACCATTAGAAAAATTATTCCTCCTATATAAGAGATGGACTTCCCTTACCTCAACACCTAGATTTTAAGATTGAGACCCCTTTTCTTATGTGTAGTTGGGTTTCTTAACATGGTATCAGAGTTCTGGTTTCAAGAGGTTCTAGGTTCGAATCTTATTATTTCCCATTCATTGTTGTGCACATTGTTCCCTTGTGTTGGTGTACCTTGTTTGATTTGGTTTGCTTCTCTACTCCAGTTGTAAATTAGGGTTGCATATGATGGGGAGTGTTGAAATAGTTTGATATACATTTTTAGGCCCATTTCCTAAAAGCTTAAACTTTTAGGACAATTGGTGACTTAACATGGTATCAGAGTAGATTTTCAACTAAGTCTCAACAAAGTCCACGTTGTGCCTATATTCATACGAGCCAACATAAGGGAGACTGTTAGAAGTTATCTCACATTAGTCTATTAAAAAAGTTATTCTTCCTATAAAAAAAAATAGACTTCTCTCGCCTTAGCACCTAAATTTTAAGATTGAGGTCTCTCCTCTCATGTGTAATTGGTCTTCTTTAAAGTATGGAAGAAAAAGATCCATATTGTTGATCTCATTTATTTGGAAAAAAGGCTAAGATGAGACGAGTTCTCTTCAAGGTATGTTTGAAAATACCCAACAATATATTTAGTCCCATTATCACTAAGAACTATTACATTGATATCAAATTGATTAGTCACCATTTTATGAAAAGTTCTAAAGCAAAAGAAAACCTCTCTCTTAGTTGAATCAAGTAAACCCAAGTAACAATCAATGAATGTGACAAACCAACGATAACTAGAAAGAGAAACAAAACAAGGCCTAAAGGAATTAATAATCTGAAAAGGAAAATCGCTTCTTTCATTAATACAAGGATAATAAGAATGAACAAGGCCTAAAGGAATTAATAATCTGAAAAGGAAAATCGCTTCTTTCATTAATACAAGGATAATAAGAATGTTAATGCATAGAAAGTTTAAATGCATCACAAACAAAATTATTCCTACCACAATTTCTCACTAACGTAGGAAAAATATGTTTCAAGAAGACTGCTTACCAAAAAAAGCGTGTCCAAAATGCTGACACCACTAAATCAAATGAGATAGATGTGAAACATAAACAGCTTGAGGAATCTGATCCAAAGAGGGAACGAAATCCAAATAGAAACTACCATGTGTTTTACTATAATCAATCATTTTTCCTATTTTAGATCTTGAAAAACAGTGTAAGAAAAATATAAAAAAAGGTCACCGAGCTATTCATAGAATTGGTAAGACCAGTAACAAAAAGAATACTAGTAGAAAACTTATAAAAATGTCAAAAAATGAAAGATTTATAAAGAAGGAATAATACGTAGAATTTTCCTAAACATAGAAGATTGGAAAATATATCATACGGTCAGTAGTTCTAGAATCTATTATCCAAGGGGAGGAAGATAAAGTAACAATGAGGGCAGTTGCAAAGATACACCTGTAAGCAAAATTGGAAGAGGAAGTTGTTAAAAGATGAAAACTTCAAGCTATAATGGATGACTTATAGCCATCAAAAACTTCACTCTTGTCTCATTCTTAGAGGATGCAGTACCATATAAAGTGCCCACATAAGTCTCAAAACATGGGCTTCAGAATGAACAATAATACCACGTCCAACCCATGTCCTCGACTAGGATATATCCATGCAATTTCCACCAATGCTTCATAGTATGACAATCCTTTCCACAACAATATATCATATATCAAATAATCATGATCAAGATCATTACTCTTTCCACTAGACTTGAATAAACCTAGTCTCAACATGTGGAGTAGAGCCAATTCCCAAAGCGTAACAATCCTAATTTGAAGTATGAACCCAAATCTTATCATACTCTATATTGAGACCGGCAAGAAAATCATAAACTGTCTTTCTCCATCGCCTTCTGAAATGTAGCTGCATTTTGAGTACCCAAAAAATTCCAATAATAGTAGTTTCTACACAAACTACTCAGCTAAGCATACTTAACTAGAGACATGTCCTTTTGGTCTAACCCACGAATCTTCTTCCCCAACTCTTAAGCATGTGTAATTGCGTATCATTAATGCTCCGACAAAATCTGTGAGATGCTACAGCCTAAATCTTATGTGTTATGTGCATAAGTAAAATGTTCATCTGATAGTAGTTTTGTATTGAAATTATTAGCCAAGTCATAGCAAAGGCATTCTTTGAACAACACTCACGTGCAGGTCCATCAAACATACGACCTGTGTTTGCTCCAGTTATATAACCAATGAGACCAAAAACAGTGAGCCAAATAACATGAACATGACAAAGTCAAAATGTTGGTGCCATCTAATTTAACTGGACAAAAATCAAGTGATTGGCTATCTCCAAGATACCCAAAATGACTCAACCCACTTTTCCCCATACCAATGGAAGCCTGCTGATGTAAATGTAGAAATATGTAGAAAATGGGCCCTAACTTTTGTATAGACTATAGATGATAATTCTTTTGTACATCAAAATTATGCCCTTTAGATCATGTAAATTTCTCTCCCTTTAATCCAAATTACTACACTTACACACAAAAAAAAAAAAGGAAGACTCGTTACCCTCCACCATGTGCATGCAAAAAAAAAAAAAAAAAAATAGCACCACTCAAGTAACCCAAAAAAAAAAAAAATATTGTTTTAAGTATTCAAACCACAAAATTAATTATTAATCGCAAATAGATGGCATGCAACAGCTACAAAGCAATTTCATCAAGATCAAATATAAACCAAAAACATTAGTAGCAACAAACAAAATCCAAAAAAAATACCACCTTTTCAATGAAATCTCACTAGTGGCACCACTTTTGCTAAAACTAAATAAATAAAAAAATAAAACATAACAAAAAAGAACAACCCAATATACAAGACTTTCTCATTGCAGAGTTTGAGGGGGGTTAAAAGTAGGCAGCTTTCCCTGCAAATAGATTGATTCCAAAATTCGAACCATTAACCCCCAAGATGTAAAACAGAATTAAAAAAAAAAAATCATAAAAAAACTGAGAAAGAAAAGGTAGAAACATTCTCTAGGGTTGGTCGGCCCTCATAGGTCTAATTCTAAGCATCATTCTTGTATGAAACAATGTAAATCTAAGTTTTCAACCAAAAAATTAGCCTTTCTCTAGAAAACACAAAAAAATTAGAGAAGTCACATCAAATGAACTCGTAGGCCTGTGCATATAAGAAAATTTTAGATTTTTTATTTTCTTTCTTGCAAACTGGAGCTGTAGGATGAAAACTTAAAGATTACTGCTCTAATACCATGCAAAATGTTTATTAGATTAGAATGAAAGAGCGAGAAGAAGAAAGATGAGAGGAAAAAGATAAATGACGCCTAATGAGAAAAGAACCCACATAATAGGGTTTTCTCCTTTAGCTCTCTATTTATATTAATAACTCACAAAAATAAAATTTCCCATCAAGTAGAAATAACGCTAACAGTTAACACTAAAAAATAACAGCAAAGAAAGTCATTTGACAACGCCTGCTGCCTATGTTGCCCAGCAAACTCTTGACGGCTTTTGTACTCATTGAAGACACCATTTTAATGGCAATAAATGAGAAATTAATACCATTAATAAATTAAAAAAAAAAAACAGCCCAATAAAAATATCATTCGAAATATTCAAAAACAGATCCAGACAATGATTATAACAATAGCCTGCTCATAAAACGAAAGTGACATCCTTCAAAGCCCATATAATTAAAGCTAGTGCCTCAAGCCAATGCATAAGCAATTTTTGGTCGATAAAAGAAGTCTCCATGGCAACTGTTTGGGTCCATTATTTTGTTTTGTTTCATATTTATCTAAATCAAAAACTATGAAACAAATGTTTGCATTGTGTTTAATTGATATGTAAAGATGGGAAAAATTTTTAGTATGTTATTTTTCTGTTTTTTAAGGTAGCCTCAGTATAATATAGTAAAGCCGCAGGAACATTATTGCGTTATGAGCAGCCTGCTGAATTAGCATTAGTAATTGCTACTGCCAGGGAGCTTTTTCTTGATCTATTAATGCTTTGTTATTCCTTGGACACTTGGAACCTCATAGTTCTAGCTTTAAGTTTCCTAATAATAAAGTCCGGTGCTACAATATCATCCCAAATTCAGTTGTTTAAAAAAAAAATCAAGTAGTTGTATCTGAGTGATTCAAGCAGAATGTACAAACATGTTATCCTGAAGGAAGAGATACCCATACCAACTAACAGTACCTGAAGGGTAACAGATGATGTAATAAAACCAAATGCATATTCACCAACACGTGGATGACGAATAATTGCCACCTCCTTGAATGCAGTTGTATTTTGGTCTGTGAAATAATAAATGTAGCATGTCAGTTTGAAGGAATGTTCAAGAGTTGTGCCAAAGAGCTAATTAGTTGAACATCAAAAATGCCAATCCAATTAGCATTTTTGATGTTCAACTAATTAGCACTTATGGGTATGACCATGTGACCAGAAATTAATTAAACTAAATCCATTTTAACTGTTAAATCAGTTGTAATAAAGGAAAAGTGAAGTAATGCTCAGAAGCTCGCAAGCTCAAAAGGAAAGCACTATTCACCGTGTCAAAAGCAAATGAGTGCATGGCCAAAAGAAATTCAAACTCATAGATGGACGCTAACAAAGTTCTAATAAAATCAATATTTTCAAGGTCCTTTTTAAGTTAATTTAATACTAATAAAACCAAATTATACATGCATATATGCCTATCCTTCATTTGTTTATGACAAACAATCTTAGCAAGAGTCCTAGCATGCTATATAATGGGAAAAAATTAAAACAAATAATATTAGTGGACCCTTTTCTTTATTACAAATCACCACGAACGGACTTGTTTATCATTACAAAATCTTCATGTTTACTGGCGCCATGCTAGTGAAATATAATGCCATAATCTTCTTTATGCATGAGTATTATGTTACCATTACCAAGGATAAAAGTTTCAGCAGGATGTTTTGATTAGAATATAGACAGAAACATTTGTACGGAACCATTTCAAAAGTGACACAAAATCATGAAAATGCATAAAATTGGTTTGAAGTATAAATTGAAATCTAATTAAATATATTAGTTATATGATGCTGTATTTTGTTTTGTTTTACTATATTTTGATGAAAACTGTTATTGAAGGAGATTTCCTCAATGGCTTGACACCCAGTTGGGTTGTCTTATGATTATATTTATACTTAATGAAAAACAGACTATACAAATTACCATAAGCTAAATACATCATCTCTAGACTATAGATATAAATACAGATAAATGAATGTACATTATAGATACATGAATGTACATTAACACTATCCCTAAAGCTGGATC
>JAVXUM010000011.1:13921460-13933236 GCA_035590655.1 Pouteria glomerata | reverse complement strand
GAATTGGGTTGAACCTTATTGCTGTCTGGACACCAGCAACCGATCTGCACGCAATTTTTAGGTTTAGGGTTTTTTAGTTTTGTCTATAAATATACCGTGTTGACAGCCGTATTAGGGGGTTCTGCTTTTCTATTATTTCAGACCTTCAAAAGATAGTTCAGGGTAGATTTAGGATTGATTTCTTTGTTTTATTATTCGTGCATTGCTTTATAACGTTGCTTTGAAACATGGTACACGAGTTTATTCAATGCATCTCGTTTTCTTTTTGTTTTCTCTTTTTATTTACTATTTTATTGATTGGATGTGATTGAATTCTCGTATATAATGTAAAACTTGTATGTTAGGGTTTTTGTTTTTATACATCTATTTTCTAATATTTTAAAACCTTCGAAAACGCATTTAGTTGATTATATTTCTTTGAAATCACTAATAACTACATATGATTAGAACTTCCTTGATACTTTGAAAATATAGAAAATGAATCTAGATTTATTTTTTGGTTCTCTTCTTCTTTTAGTTTTCAAAACATTCGAAAACTTGTAACCTTGGTCATAATTCCTTGATTTCCCTGATGATGTTACTTGAGTACAATTTTCTTAATATTTTGAAATCGAAGAAAAGAATTCTGGACTAAAGAATGTTTTTAAGAGAATATCACTTCAGTTTTATTTATCCTAAATGTGATTTTAAAACTGTATTTTGGAATTAATGTTTTTACGATGAAATCTTTCCGATTTACTTTTTCTAAACATAAGCTGTAAATTGAGATAATAATCACATCTAACATAAGAATAAAGTCTTCACCCAGATTTGTAGGTTGGATTAACTTTTTTCATTTTAATTATTTGCAATTTTATTTTATGTGTTAATTAGTTAAAACCCAGTCATTCCAAACCCAGAACTTATTTTCTTTTCCTACTTAAAAAAAAAAAAAAAAAAGAATCAGTAGACAAAAGAACTTAGAAATCCTAAGTTTCATCTCAAAGTTCCCTGTGGATACAATTCCTGAACTCACCAGGTAAAAATAAACCGCACAACCTTGCACTTAGGGGTTAATTTTAGATGCAATCTTTAGAAACAATCAATGCCCTCTTCTAATACATCTTTTTCCTATTAAAAAAAAAAAAAAAAAAAAAAAAAGATACTTGTAGGCTTCCAAATAATCTCTCTCTCAATAAATCAAAAAGTTACCTGTAGGTTTCCAAACAATCTCTCTCTTGTTAAATTAAAAGGTCTGAAAGATGAAAAAAAAAACCCACATAGTAAAGCAGAGACTCAGAAAGAGAGATAGAGAGAACACTTACTGGTAGTTGGGCTCCGACGATGTGCTCTGGTAGCGTGTTTCCACTGTAGGGACTAGCAACAATCAACAACGTGTAGAGGGCGAGAGGATTTTATCAGTACGTGGGAGAATGAAAAGTAGAAACTCAGAGCAAAATGAAAAAATAAAGGACTCAAGAGATTATATTGTAGCCTTTTGCGACCACCACTAACAGTCGCTAATGCCAACACTGGCAGTCGCTAATGACAACTTTTTGTGTCCACATCCACCTGTTGACTGAATTTCTCTGTGCAAAAATACCATTCTGTAGTAATGATAGGGTCAAATTGTGTCAATTTCAGGTCCATGTATTCATTTCGTATTATCCTATTTTTCTCTTTCTCAATCTTATTGTGTTTATGCGTGTCATATTTGGTTTTTGTCATGGCTAATGTTGTTATATATTGCATCTTACTAGTATTGTATTTTCCGTTGTATTTGCTTCATCCTTACTGGTGATTTGAGCTAACATGATCAACTACTTTCTTCTGATAATTTACAATTTGTCTATTTGTATCTCAATTATGAGTTTTTTCTATTCCAATTCCAAAGGTTATCTTGAGAAGACTTAATTATAATTGGTGAGGATGGTCATGGTCATCTTTATGAGAACTTATTTTAAAAGTAAAGGTCTCATTTGCTAATTCTATTGTTCATGTCTCAAGTCTTCTCAGTTGAGTGATTTTCTCATGCGTTGAACATAGCTTAATGTTTAGGGGTCGATAATGGTAAATCGAATGCTTTCACCTCCAACATATTAATGTTAATGTTGTTTCTTGTTATAAAGACTGCAAAATTCTTATCAAGTTTTAATTAATGTGTTTCAGGTTCAGTTATTGTATGGAGACGTGTTCAATTGTTATTGTTAGACTATGTTTGCTACATATGAATAAAGTAGAATATAATGAAATAAGGGGTGAGAATAGATATGGATAAGATTCCTTTATTTGGTTACCAATATAAAAATAATAGGAATGAAATAAACATTCAATTTTTCATATTTTAATTACATATTTTAAATATGACAAAATAAAATAAAATATAATAACAATTGCTAATATTAATTTTTTTAAAAACTAAAAATATATAAAGTATAATAAAAATTGCTAATACTAATTTTTTAAAAACTATAAAAATAAACTTTACTTTTGGATCGCAAATTGAGGGAAAAAAAGGGTCCACAGGTAAAACAGGCATTTTAAAATTTGAGATCAAACTAAGCTAATTTTTTTTAACTATTAAAAAATATGTCAATAAATATATTTTTTTAACCTTCTGGGATCCTAAAACGCGAATTTAGACAAAAAAAAATGATCTAAGAGAAAAATTATTATTTTACAATTTGATTTCAGATTGAGATAAAATTTTTTTAGTTATTAAGAAACAAAATGATAAATATATTTTAACTTTTTGGGAAGCTCAAAATACAATTTGGGCAAAAAAGGACTCAGGAATAAAATGGTCATTTTATAATGCGAATTTGGATCAGATCAAAATTTACTTAGTTATTAAGTAATATAAATGAATATTTTATTAGCCTTTTGGAACTCCAAAATATAAATTTAGAAGGAAAAAATGAATCTAGGGGTTAAATAGTCATTTTATAATCTAGGTTTGAATTTAACCCAAAAACAAAATCAAAGGGTAAAGTAGTCATATTATAGTCCAAGATATATATAAGAGAAATGTTTGATCACAAAATAGTTGCTTATTTTTCATTTTGATTTTTGCTCAATTTCTGGATCGAATTTTGATTCCAATAAAATGGCTATTTCTATTACTTAGATTATAGAATGCCTTCATCCACTTAATTTGGGAATACCAAGGAATAGCATTTTAACTTCGTTTTTTCATACCAAACATAAGAATAGGTTAAAATAAGAGTGATTTTTATTCCATTTCATTCCCATGTACCGAATATAATATAAAGTACTTGGTTAGCATGGAGTAAGATAAGAAATGGAAATGGAATAAAATAAAATAAGAAGTAAGAATGAAATGTGAGTGGGAACGGAATGAAAATGTACTTTAGGGTGGGAAAGCTCTCAGCGTAGCCCCTGAAAGTGGAATGAAATAAAATGCCAATGAGAATAGAATGAAAATGTACTTCAAAGGTGGAAAAGCTACTGGCATGGCCACTGAAGTACTTGGTTGGAATGAAAATTGATGTGTAATTGCTGAAAGTGAAAAGACTAAAAGGTTGTCTAAGTATTTTGATGGACGATTGACCGCCTCACAAATGTGCAATTAAATTAAACTCCTAAGCATAAAACTGTGTGTTGTAGTTAGTTTTACCTGGTGAGTTTAAGATCATATCTATAGAGAACTTTGAGATGAAGCCTAGAATTTTTAAGTTCTTCTAACTAGTTATTCTCTTTTCAAAACATCAAAACAAAAATAGATTTTAGTTTTGAAAAGGTTGATTATATAACAATAAACAAACAAAATAAAATTGCGGGTAATTAAAATAAAAAAGACTTTATCCAACCTATAAATCCAAGCAGATAATTCTCATGTTAAATGTGATTTTTATCTTAGTTTACGGCAACGTTTAGGAAAAGTAAACTGGAAAGATTTCATCGCAAAAATATTATCCAAAGCACAGTTTTAAAGTCACGTTTAGGATAAATAAAATTGGAGAGATTTTATCTTAAAAAATATTCTTTGGTCTAGATATCTTTCTTTGATTTCACAATATAAAGAACGTTTTAATCAAGTAACATCATCAGGAAATTCAATGAAATATGATCGAGGTTACAAGTTTTTGAAAACTTTTGAAAACCCAAAAAAAAGAAGAAAACCCAAAAATAAATTTAAATTCATCTCTTATATTTTCAAAGTATAAAGAAAGTTCTAATCATATATATATAGTTATTAGTTATTTCAAGGAAATATAATCAACTACATATATTTTTGAAGGTTTTGAAAATATTAGAACACAGATCTACGGAAAATAAAAACCCCTAACATACAAGTTTTACATTGTATCTTTGGATTTATTCACATCCAATACTCAAACAAGGATCCACCCTGTAACGATCTGACATCGGTTGGAGAAAGGAACGAACCACGCCTAATAAGAGTGGGGATACCTATCCCTAGTAAGACGTGTCTAGACCCGTGGGGAATACAGAAGAAGGAACAAAACCCTAAGGGGTCGGGTGGGGCTTGCCGGGGATAATATCTTCCTGTGGGTGTGGCCCAATAGCTGTGTGTTGCGTACTCTAATACCAGGGAGACGCGTTTTGGGGGGGCACTGGGGTCGCCCTCGCCAAGAATAAAACCGTGAGGGCTTGTCGGGGAGAGACCCGAGAGGTCAAAGCAGACAATATCTTCCAGCGATGGTGGTCCCGGGCTACTACAGTGGTATCAAAACCGGTACTGAATCGGTGTGCCAGCGAGGACGCTGGGCTCTCTAAGGGGGGTGGATTGTAACGATCCCACATCAGTTGGAAAGGGGAACGAACCACGCCTAATAAGGGTGGCGATACCTCTCCCTAGTAAGACGCGTCTGGACCCGTGAGGAACACGGGGGAAGGAACAAAACCTTGAGGGGCCGGATGGGGCTTGCCGGGGATAATATCTTCCTGTGGGTGTGACCCAGTAGCTGTGTGTTGCGTACTCTGATACCGGGGAGACGCGTTTTTGGGGGGGGGGGGCACTGGGGTCGTCCTCGTCAAGAACAAAACCGTGAGGGCTTGCTGGGGAGAGACCCGAGGGGACAAAGCGGACAATATCTTGCTAGCGGTGGTGGTCCCAGGCTGCTACACACCCATTCATCATTGATGGGTTGACTCAAGTATAGATCTATACTAGCATGTTAAAAACATAAACAAAATAGAAAATAAAATAGAGAGATAAGAAAGCAAACTCCATAAATGACTGCAACTTATATTGAAAAACTACTACGTAATCAAAGTTTTGATCCAAATTTGAATGAAAACTATCTACGGTTGCTCTCTAAACTAATTATTTTATTAAAAAATTAAATTTCAAAAAATTGAGAAAAAACCTACGGCTACCACTGCAAAAAATATAAGCACGAAACGAAACCCTAAACCTAATCTTTATCGAGGATTAACAGCTACTACTATCTGGGTAGCCTAACAAGGTATCCGAATAGCAGATCCAATCTTCGACTCTAATATAAAAGTTGAATTCCTTCTAGTCTTCTTTCTAACATAAAAAATCACATCAATCGGAGTTGTGAGTAAAAAGTTATGGCCAAAATACTGACAAAGTATCGTGTTAAATCATCTAAAAAATTCTGAATCGTGCAACTTTGCAATTTAATTTCAAGCTAGATAGAGACCTCTTTTGGAATTAGGCTTTCATGAAAGTTGTAGCTAAGAATGTGCTCTTGATTTTAGACTTTTGAATCACCTCAATTGGATCCCAAAAACTAAAGATATAGATAGTGCCAAATTCATGTAACAAATTTCTCTCTCCTCACTCGTTTTTCTATTACAATTGAGACTTTCCAGCTATATATCTATATTTTTAACTAAAAGGGGTATATCAATATACAAATTTTTAGTTACATAAACAATCGTGTCAAAATAATATAATAGTAATAGTAGTGATTATTCAGACATTAAATTAAATATTTTCATTTAAGACATTCAAATTATATAAGGTGTGTATGTGCAAGCACGTGCTCCTTCACTAGTATATATATATGTCTGAATCCAATTACTAAATCTATTTTCTTTTAATCTAATTACTAAATCTTATTTCCAAGGTTTGTCGACAAATACCTTTCCTATGAAACCAATGGCATGCTAGCACACAAAAATTCTCTCTTGTACACTTTACTTGTTTCAATGCTTAGTTTTCCATTAGTGATTTATTATCTTTAAAATAATTATATAGTATTTTGTTCTGAGTGAGAAAAATAAAGACAATATTGGATATTTGCAATCATTTTTCCTTTTAAGAACAAGGATTTGAAATTTATTTTTCTTTCAACCTCTTTTCTATATGAAAAAATATGTGAAACGTGATATCAAACAATCAGCCAAACAAATAAATGCGGAAAAATAAATGAACACCGAGATTTTAACATGGAAACCTAAACTAGAACAACGCAAATTTCTTTTACCATATAAAATGAGTTACAAAGGTTACAACCACAAAGTTATATAATCTACACCCCTCGATCCCTTACGTTGAAACTTTACTCATATCACAACTATAAACCGTTACTAGCGAAATATTAATTTTCAACCCCTGAAGATCATGAAAATAGATATGTAAAGTTGTTTGGTTAAATGATAAAGAGAACTTTTAAAATAATGTAGCAGTTTTTCTTCTCACGTTTTCCATTGATTACGCTTTAAAAGTGAAATCATAAGCCTTGAGTTTCATCCTAATATTGATAATTTATGTTTTAATATGTTTATTTTAGTTTAATTTTGTTTATTTATGTTAGTTTGTTTAATTATGCAGGTCTTGCAAGAAAATACACACGAATGGCTTGCTAGAATGGAAAATAGGCACAATTTTGATGTGGATGGAGTTTGATAAATTAAAAGTGGTCTTTAGTAAAGTTGGGGTGGACATCTTAACCTTTTCAAAAATATATAGTGAGTAAAAATTCAAGTTGGTTTGAGCTATGAAACATAGCTTAAAAGTTAAGTTTAAAAAGCTGGACAAATCCTAATCACAATAGGATTTGGGGCATATCTTGAGATTCTGAGGCCCAATCGAGGTGATTCAAAAGCTAAAAATTAAGTACACATTCTCAGCTTCAACTTTCATGTGGATCCCAAATCCAAAAGAGGTCTTCATCTACCCCGAAATTAGCTTGCAAAGTTACACAATTTGGAGTTCTCTGGATGATTCAGCATGACACCCTGTCCGTATTTCAGCCATAACTTTTTGTTCAGAACTCCGATTGATATGATTCTCTTTGGATTTGAAAGAAGACTTGAAGGAGTACAACTTTCGGGTTTTAGCCAAAGATTGAATCTCTCGTCTTCAAGGTCAAAATTTTGTTCGAAGTTCAAGTCAAAATACTGTGGTCCAGACCACCCCTTTAGCCGGTCCGGACCGGGAGACAAAGCATTTTTCTGAGGTTGCCCACTATGGTCTGGACCACCTGGGCCTGGCCTGGACCAGACGAGTGTCTCAGCAATTCCGTGTGTTTTTTTTAGGTTTTTTTCGAAAGCTATAAAAGCAAAACCTTTGTACATCTTTTGGGGAAAACTTTTTCTAGCTATAGAGAGTAGTTTCTAGGGTTTAGTTTTTCTTTCTTTTCTTTTTATTTTTTTATTTTTTTTATTATCCTTAGATGTTCTTCATTGTTCGCGGGTTCGTTTCAATGTTGGTTGTTTTTCGTTTTACATCTACGAAGTACGGTACTTGTTTATTTCAAGTTTAATTTAAAATTTTCTGTTCTTTTTTATTCTCTTTATTGTTTATGTTCTAGCTTTGATTCTTTTTGCATGATTGAATGTTCTTATGAATGCGTGGTTGAAACTAAGGGTTTAGTTCTTGAATTTTCTTGTTTTCTTGAATAATAGTTTTAGGTTGTTTTGATTCTTGATTGATGAAGTTTATTACAAGCATGCTAGGCTAGAAACTTAAAATCTTGGTTTGGTGTTTCAAAGTAAGGTGAAGAAATCAAGTAACTTAAAACTCTAGGTGTATATACGCAACGTGTATGCGTAAATGTATATACACCTTCTTTGAATTTTAATTTGATTAACAAAAAGACATTCGAAAATAAAATTCTTTGTCCATATTCTCTGAAATCACTGGAAAAGAATTTTGACTCTTTAAAACCCGTTTTCAAACCTTTGACGTAAGCAAATTGAATCCAAAACCACTAATTTTTTAAAAGAAAATTTTCCGACTTCGTAATCCATTCGACGTGAGTACAAAGTTTTGTAAGTGGAAAATTAAACTTTTAACGTAATATCTTCCGATTCTAGTTTCCTTTTTTTGTGAAAAACGTGAAACTTGAATTGTGATTATATGTTTAAACTTTTAACGAAATATCTTCCAATTCTTATTTCTCTTTTTTTCAGAAAAAACGTAAAATTTGAATTGTGGTAAAAACTTAAGGGTTTTAGTTACAAGATTCTCCTTCACCTGAAAATTAAACATCACATCAAGGTTACACTTGAATTTAGAAATTCTAATTTCTGCTCTTTTACAAAAGATTATTTAGTTAATCATTTAATTTCTTTATTTCTTTTACTTATTGTCGTTTAGGAAATTTAGTAAAAACATTTGCTCAAAACAAATCCAAAAATTTATTTTTCAGCACTTTAGGATTAAAAGAATCTTGAATAACGTAGAAATTAAAACCTTAGGCTCCCTGTGGATACGATCTTGGACTCACCAGGTAAAACTACATCGCATGCTCTTGCACTTGGGGGTTAATTTTAGACGCACTATTTAATAGCGGTCATCCATCTTGTAAAAGGAGAAGGCTTCAATATAAAAAGCACTCCAACAATCCAATTCTGCATAGGATTGTATAATTTGTTGCTTCCAAAATCTTTTAGGAGTCATTCCAAAATTTTTTGGGAAACTTTCCAACTTTCTTAAATATTAGGAAACTTTCTTTAAAATATGTTTAACCTTGTCTTAGGAAACCTTCCTTAAAGTATCCCTAACCTCGCATTAAGAAAACTTTCAAAAAAAAAATTTCAAATCTATACTTTTGATACTTTAACCAAATGTCTGAAAATACAAGTTTAAAATTACTGTTTTGTTAACTAATTTCTCAATTAAAAAATAAAACTAACACTATAAATAGTGCCAAATTTGTGTAACAAATTTCTCTCTCCTCACGTGTTTCTTTCTTAAAATTGACACTTTCCAACCATATATCCATATTATTAACTGAAAAAGGTTTATCAATATACAAATTTTTAGTTACATAAACAATCGTGTCAAAATAATATGATGGTAATAATAGTGATTATTCATACTTTAAATTAAAATATCTTCATTTAAGACATTCAAATTATAAGAGGTGTGCATATGCAAACACGTGCTCCATTTAATTACTACCAAGCCATACCCTCGTATTTTTAAGTATTTATAATTTTTATGAGGATATTTTTAGTAAAAAGAATTAGATATTAAATTATGAAATTTTTTAAGTATTCATAGTTTTATTAGAATAATTTGGTTCAAAAAAAATGTATCTCAAATATTCATATTTTTACATAGAAGCAAGATAAGATAACCTCATAGAAAATAAAAATAAATTAAAAAATCTATCCAAAAGAGATTATAGGGGGCTGAATTGCAAAAAACTGTTAAAATGAATTAATTAATGATCCTAATTTCTTCAAAATGATCTAATGGACCTGATTTAATTTAACTAAAATTAATTTTAAAATAAAAATGAAAGTTAAGAGCGGTTAATGGGCCTAAAGTTAGGGATAGATGCTAGCCCGCTAGCTTGAAGAATCCACCAAGCGACTTGGGTTTGGGAATTTAGTCCATAGGGCTGGACTGGGATAATTTTTTAAACCCGATCTATTTTTAGAGTGGGTTTGGGTTCAAGCATTGCAGTCCAACCCAACCCGAAGTTAATGAGTCAATCAAGAACCCCACACTCTCAACACACAAACCTTAGCCATGTTCTTCCTCTCTTCTTTTACAAACTCCTAAACAATCAGCCTCTCTTCATTTCTTTTCTACAAATTCTAACCCAAACACTTAGCCACTCTTCTTATCTTCTCAGTCTGTAATACAAATTCTGTAACTCTTACTACTCTCTTTTTTATACTCTTTTTATCTTCTCAGTCTGTAATACAAACTCTGTAACTCTCACTATTCTCTTTTTCATCTCTTTAGTCATTGCTCCTCTTTCTTCTTTCTTTTTCATCACACTCTTTATTAACCCACTAATCTCGTCGATGAATCAGTGTTAAATCTCTTCAGTTATTTATGTGTAGATCACTAATTTTAGCACATGACAAGAAAAAAAATATTTGTACTTATTTTATATAATGAATAAATTATTGATTATTTTTGCATGATTTTTATATTTTTTAATGTTTTATCTTTCGGCTCAATGGATGGATTTAAATTTTAATTTTCTAGTAATGAACAGGCTTGAGTTTACAGTTTTCAACCCAGTATTAAGCTGAGCTTGGATTCAATGCTCAATGACTCAGTCCGATTGAGCTCAGCCCAACCCAACTCATGTCCATCCTAATTGAAGTGCAATCTAAATTTGATTGTATTCTAATTAGATATGACTTTTTGTGCTCTACATCTACTGCATCCAATTAGTTTCCTTTTAACTCACCTTTATTTTAAAATTAATTTTAATCAAATTAAGTCAATAACATTGGATCATTTTAAAAATATCAAGACCATCAGTTAATACACTTCAACTACTGAAATAGATTTTTACACTTTAGTTACATCTATCCCAGTAAGGGAAAGCTAATTGAAAGGTAAATAATGCAAATGCAATTAAATTATAATTATTAATCAATGCACTTAAACCTGGTAATCCGTCTAGAAATCAGGTTCGTTTAATTTGCATTTGTGTTAATTAATTTCTAGTAGGACATTGCAGCGGCAGCTGGGCTTTAGGGCTCCAGTGTAAAAATACGGTCTGAGGTGGAGGTGCTCCAGTGTAAAAATACGGTCTGAGGTGGAGGTGAAGTACAAAAATAAACAATTATGATTTTCTTATAATGATTTAATTGTCTCAATTTAATTTAATTAAAATTAATTTTAAAATAAAATTTAAATTAAAAAATCTGATTAATTAGAACAACGCGAAAGGATTTTTTTTAGCGAACATGTCACAACTTATTTTTTTTCATTTTTTTGTTTTGTAAAATCAAAAATAAAAATTTTATTTTCTCTCTTATTCATTATCGCGACGAATCAATATAAAATATAAAAAATTATATATCCCATTGAACAATAATCAAATTATTACCGTTCATTTTTGCACGTCAGTCAGCACATTTTTCCACTGCAGGACAAAATGGAGCCAAATAAGACACGGCGTTAAAAGACAAGATTCTTGGTTGGCGTGATTGGTAGGCGTGGGTCCTGTTTGACCAATAACAAAATATTAAATTTTATTAACATTTAATTATTTTTTTCTAATAAAATTTCAACACATAGCCTCCGTTTGGTAACGTTTCCGTTTTCTGTTTTTCTATCTTCGTTTTCAAAATTTTAAAAACTTACAACAAAAGTATGTTTGTTAAAATCTGTTTCCGTTTATTTATTTTCAAAAAAATGAAAACGACAATAGAAAAATAAAAACAAAAAAAATGTGTTTTCATTCGTATTTTCTTTTTCTGTTCTAAATAATTTGGCCCATTTTCAAATATTGTCCATTTTAAGATAACATAATATAATATAATATAATCATAACATAATATAATATAATATAATATAATATAATATAATATAATATAATAATATTATTATATATAACTATATATAATTATATAACTA